>VMDO01011909.1:0-64713 GCA_007922755.1 Pedetes capensis | reverse complement strand
GCTGGTCATTACATGAGGAGGAAGGTGGCTGGTGCAGGTGGGGTCTCTGCTGTGACCCTGTGGATGTGTCCCCTGAGCTCGCCTCTCCTCTCCATCTGGTTGAGATGGACACACTGCTTTCCCTCATCTAGAGAAGTCCCTCTTGCTGGTCTCCATTCTACACCATATAATCCCCAGCCTTCTACACCTTAGGAGGCAGGAGGGGCTGAATGATTTTGTGGTTTCCAGGTGAAGTTCACCTGCAGCCATACTACCCTGGCATCTGATCCTGTCAGATCTCAGAAGCTAAGCAGGGTTGGGCCTGCTTAGTACTTGGATGGGAGACCGCCTGGAACAGTAGGTGCTGTAGGCTTGGGAGAAGGACCTGGCAGCCCACTCTGAAAAACAACCAGCCATTGAAAAGCCCATAAATAGCAGAGAAGCACTGACATAGTGCTGAGCATGGCATAGTATCAGGAGTGTTTTCATCTGTTGCATGCATGGTTGCTGTGAGTTGGACCCGACTCAATGACATCTAACAACAACAACAACAATAGGCGAAGTTCACCCCTCTAATCCATAAGGAAGTCTAAGAGCAGGCAGGTATGTTTCTGGTGGCTGTATCTGGTTTCCTTCCTGCTTTCTCATCTCACGGTAGGAAGAACTTTCTCTCCACCTTGACTCAGCTTGTGCTTTGCCCTGAGAGCTTTAGTGCAAAGAAGAAAATCCTGTTAACAAAGCATCCAGCTTCAGTGACTTAGTACTGAGGGTCAGAGTATTTGTGAGCAGGGCAAGTCCAGGGTGCCTTTCATCATGAGCTCCTGGGGTGTAATATCCAGGTGCTGCAAGTACAACAAGACCACCACGCCATAACTTCCTGCTTCAGTTTGATTCCTGTCTTATGTCATTGTCCCCTTGTTAATCCCAGGCATTTTACCTGGACCTTCTTTTTTGTTTGTTAAATAAATGCTGGGGATTGAACCCAGGGCCTCATGCATGGTAAGCACACTTTATACCACTGAGCTCCTGCCCCAAGCCCCTGGACTCTTCTTGGTAGTTCCCAGTCATGCCCTTGCAATCCCATGCTATTGTGTAGGCATTTGTGAACAGTTTTTCATGGCTATGTGATAGTTATAACCTATGAAAAGTCTCTCTTTAGTTCAGCTGCCAGCAGGTGCTGGGGGCATGCATGTCAATCTGCTGCTGCTGATTTTAGTTGTGTGTAATAAGGGTGACAGAGAATGGAGCCTTGCCTTTCTCCGGTTATTCTTGATTTTCAGCATGTGTTGGTAATGGGATAATTACACAAGGACCGAAAAATGGCTCAGTAGCCCTGATTGAAGATGCCCCACATCCACAAGCATTACCACATAATAACAGGTATGACAAGAGATGCAACTCTCTGGGTGTGAATTGCTGCAGAATTTCAAGCTCCAGCATGCCCCTGGAACACCCAGAGAAAACATAAGAGAAGCTTAGCTCTTCCCCTACCTCCCCTAAAGACCTGACAGATAAATAGAAAATAGTATTCTGCCTTATGGAACTATTCTACCAATCTGAGCTCTGTTTAGAAAAGATCTGAGTTATGAAATGGGTTATATTTGTAAAACTGGACAAGATATTACTTATTAGTTTTGGAAGTGGCTGCATTCATATCTAGAAAGCACAGATACTTTAATGGTACAGAACAATGGAGAACAAAGGGATGTCTATGTGGCTTCTCTGGACTTGTAGCACTTGAGAGATTTCCTCTTGCCCTGTCTATGGATCTAATCTAGTATTATGAGTGACAACTATATCACAAGGAAGAAGCCCTTTAAATTCTCCCCTGTGACAAGTTAAGTCTGTTGCTCTGGGCACACTGTGAGTCGTGGCTAAGGATCCAGAATATTCAGACACACGGGATCGCTGTCTGAAAGTGTCAGTGGTGGAAACTCAGTCTTCCAGTCGGATGGGAGCCAGCTGGATGTGATACCCTGAACGTCTCAGATTTGGATAGAAGTAACGTTCCCTTTGGGGTTATTCAGACACCTACGGTTGCTTTTGCCTGGCTAAGTTGATTATTTTAGAATTTGGTTTCTATGGTGTTGAAATCAAGAAAAAGACTTTGAGTGGTGGGTATTGGAAATTAGAAAAACTTCTTGCTAATACCCACATTACTCAGTTTGCTGCTTTTTAGGGGTATCTGGGATTTTCCCTCACAATGTCCAGATCTGTCTTTGTTCAGTGCCACCCAGGTCTGTCGGGGTACATCCTTCAAGGACAAATGTCTTGCTGTCTTTTCTTCTCCATTCCTCCACTTCTCCACTCCTTGCAGCCTGTGCCCTCAGCCTTTCATGGGACTTTCTCTCTGCAGGGTCACCACCACTGCTCAGTAAAAGGGGCACTTTAATGATCAAACATAGGGGCCAATTCCATGTCCCTGTTTCCAGCCCAGGCCTCCTTCCTGCTGTAGCCCTTCTGCCCAGTGGTTTCCTGTACACCCCTAGGTAACCATGCCCAGCATATTCTCAAAGTGAATCCTTCATCCTAGTTCTCCCTGCTCCCCCCAACATGCCTCCCACCTAAGTCCTCTGTCTTTGAGTGGCCCTGACGTTGTCCTCTAGTTGCCCAAGTGTTACACCCAGCCCTCACACATGTTTGCATCTTCCCAAGTACAACCCTCCGTCTCCCTCTCTGGCTGGCTCCCTTGATTTGATTCCTTTTAGAAACCTCTTGCTTGCCTCTTGCTTCAACGCTAGATGAGGCCCCACCCTCACCTGTGCTCCCTCAGCACTTGGACTTAGCTTTGTGCACCATTTATTGCTTTGTATCGTAATTGCTTGTTTATTTATCTCTCTACTCAACTAGATTCTAATCTGAAGCACAAAGAACACATCTGGGTCCCTGCTCTCTGAGGTCAGCTTGGGGCTTACAGTTTCCTAGATGCTTGATACAGTCACTATTTGTTGAATAGTGAATGAATATGTGAAACAAAAGTTGGATTCCTCCAAAATAAGAAAATATAACTAATCTGCTCAGTTCATAGTCTCAGTTCATAGTCAAATGCACTAGGAACATTTTTGAACACATTGGTGTAAGAACTGAAAATAGAGTCTGGAAAAATCCCATCCTGCTATTAAATAATTCAGGCTTCCTGTGATTGTACTGGCAAACAGCCCATGCCAGGTATATGTCACCCTTTTAACATTCAGTAACTTTAACTGGTCCTGGTATTATTTTATAATTTCCTCTTCAGCAGACTGTTCATGATAAGCTGTTATTTTGAGCAGTGCAATGAATCGTTTTTAATGAGACATCTTTGAACTATAGTATGGTTAGGCCTGGGAGAAGGGCCTGGCAATCCACTCCCAAGGCAATCGCGAAACAGTCAGCCATTGAAAACCCTATGAGGGTCGCTATGAGTTGGATACCGACTCGAGGGCACCTAACAACAACAACAATGGTTAGGCCTGACATGGAGTCAACCCTGGCACCAAGAAGGTGAGGGGATGAAGGGCTCCCTCCCCTCCTCTAAGTGCCAAGGTCCTGAGATAATGGAGGTCACCAGCCCCCAAAGGTTGAGTGTTCCTAAGATTCTAAACTCCCGATCCCACCCCTCCTTCCCCCTCCCTCACTAACCTCCAAGAAAAAGAAAACAAAAATCTTTTCTTGCCTAAGCCTCGAAGAACCTGCCTGCAGTATAAAAACTGAAGTCAGTACTATGACATTCCGTCTAGTCCTGCAGTCTTTTTTCTGATGAACTTGAAGAGATCGATGTCTTTCAGAGTAGCTGAAGAATGTTAGCCTTTATTTCAACTCATTTGAGTCAGTTATACAATTTTTTCCCCTTGTTCCACCTATGGACCACATGCCATATGTGAGAAAGGGAAAATGTGCTGCTGATTTTGCAAAAGAAGAAACTGAGGCACAAGAGCCACCCAGGCTGTGAATGTCTGTGCGTCTCATGGGCACAGCTGGAGCCAGATTCTGTGCGCTGAGTGTTGGATGTCTCTGTTGCAACACTTTGGAGTGTTCCAAACTTGAAGCTTTGGTGCCTATGTGTGATGGTGATGGATAGTTTTAAAGGTTTTTTCTTCTTTTATTTTAACAACAAATTAGATTAGCTTCATTTTCTTATTTTTTAAAATTAATGCTTCCTTCACCTTGTTCTTATTGCCTTATTACTGAAGTACAGAGAGGAGGAGAAAATTAAAACAATAAACCAAAATGTTAGAGGGAGTTTTGTGGGGAAGTTAATCAGACCCATGTCCCACCTCTACATATGTCCCTTGGAGCTGGGAGCTGTTGCCAGATCCTCTGTCATCCTTGCTTATTGAGAGCAGAGGCAGAAAGAGACCCCTCTTAGTGCCAGCCTTACTGTATGTGCGGCGACTCTGATGCAAGAGGGGAGCCACGGTGCCCAGGGGGTTCCTGGGGGCTACAGGCTGTGATCACTGAGAATCCCAGGTGAAGGGTGACGTAGAGAGAAACAGACTGGGTGGGAGCAGAGAGAGGGATTGAGTCTCAGACGGCTGACAGAGTCAGGTGCGCATGCGTACTATCAGTGGGTAGCACAAGGCCCCTTTCTTCCTCCAGCATCTACTGACATTCAGTAAGATCAAGTGTGCCCCTTCAGAGTGCCTGACTCACTTCTGGGAAGCAGGCAAGGGGCCCAGTGGACTGGATGAGCCTTGTCCCTCCAGCCCCAGAACCAGTGACCGGGGACATTCTGCTATAATAAGGCCTTTCCTCTTGCCCGAGTGGCCAAGTCTGACTTTTCATTCTTTGCCGCTTCCCTCAGGGGATTCCTTTGGAAAACTAGAAGTGATGGCTGTTGGCCAACTTTCCCATATTGCATTTTAAGATTTACAGCCTCCTCACCTCCATGCAGGATTTGAGGGTGTCTTGCATTGGGCTGGGGTTTACCTCAGTTGGTAGAAGTGCTGCTCTGTACTTTCTTGAGGACCTATGTTTGATCCCCAGCACCACAGAAATGGGAGAAGGAGGTGGCGATCCACTCCCAAAACAATCCGCAAACAATCCCCAAACAATCAGCCATTGAAATTGAGGGTCTCTATGAGTTGGACCCGACTTGAGGGCACCTAGCAGCAGGAGCAGCAGCAGCAGCAGCAGAAGCAGCAGCAGCAGCAGCAGCAGCAGCAGCAGCAACAGCCTCTTCACTTCCATGGAGGATGTGAGGGTGTCTTGCAGTCTCTGCCAGCTCCTGCCTGTTTTCCTCTGATGCCATCATACCTCCAACCCTTCCCTTCCAGCCATGCCTTGCGGTCTGGAGTCAGGTCACACCTGGGGAAAGACTGTCAAGAAGGCCCAGCTGTGTCTCCTTGAGCAGATGTTCCTGTGATGACCTTTGGTTCTGCTAGTACATATTAGGAAGAAGGATTCTGGATGAATCTGCGGAATAGTGGTTCCAATTTCCACAGGCTCTTTGGTGGCAGCAGGAAATGTTTCTCTGGGAGCCTGGGAGCCTGGGAGCTCTTGTTTGCCTTTGGTGATGGTCGCTGGGAGAGCTGGAGCCACTGGCCCATAGAGATGGGTTAGAACTTGCCCGTAGTGGTGGGGAATCCATGCAGCTGGATTCTGAAGTTTTCTTCCATCAGCTTCGCCATGGTTTGCAGGCAGCTCTGTGGGTGAGTCCAGGGCTCATTTGTCTGCTGTCTTTGTTTGTGTGTCTCTGGAAGATCCAACTAGGACTTGATTTGAAATTAGAGCCTTTTCCAAAGGTCTCCAAAATGGAAATGAACGAATGAATGAAGGCTGCCAGAGTGCCAGCACTTGTCTCATTCATTCCCCGAAGACTCCCATTGTCTGGCTTCCATGTTACTCATTGCTCGTGCTCTATTTTCAGTGGGTCTGGCTCACCCTTAGCCCCCTTGAGACCAGATCCTACCCAACTGCTTCCGAGATGGTGCAGTCTCAGCGATGGGAGCTGCTACGTAGCCAGGGAGACCCTTTGGGAGGGTGGTGTGCACAGTCCTCAGAATTAGAGGAAATGCGGATGCTGCATAGAGATTTAGCAGCATCTACACTAGCCTACTGACAACAGAAGGGAAGCATTGGCAACAGAAGGGACTGTGCCCAGATGCATCCTGGGCATGGGGCAGGTGGGATATGAATTATATAATGTTACCAGGGAAAAACCGATAAACCATGTGCCAGGTACTAGGTCATCTTAGCCAGTTTTAGGATTGCCCTCTTTGTGCTATTCTTCTAGAGATTAGAGCAGCCTGGGGATGCCGTCTCCCAGCTGAAGACCTTTCTTTCCTATGATACCTACTTTTATGCTTCTCATTTTTCTGGAGACTTGCCAGTTAATCTCATCACTACCAAGTGCCTTTCTGCAGACTGTAACACTAGTTACCAGGGGTTGACATTTTTGCTTCTGCCTCCATTTCCTGCTCCAGGTACATGGCAGTTTTTTTTTTTTTTCCCTCAGATTGAAGGATTTGATTTTAAATCTTGCTTTTTCAAATAAAATACTTGAATTTCAAATAAAATACTTGAAGCTTCGTGCGGTTGTTTTGCCAACAAAAGAAGGATCAAATGAGGTCAAGGAAAGCAGAATCTGATAGGGCTTGGAATTTTGGAGCAGTTGCTCAGAATTTGCCTGGTTCAATGGGGCCTGGGAGCCTGTTGTTGCTATTTCTCCAGAATATCTTACATCCCAGAAATCTGGTGATTGGTATATATTTTCTGAATGAAAACCACAGGAAAGAGAGAAAAAGAAGGATATGGATTGAAGGCATTTTTGCAGTAGCATACTGATGAACCTCCCATCAGTTTGACACCCCGTTCCTTGGCATCTCTCATCCCTGCCATTTCTAGGGTGCTGTGATATAGTAACCCTCACTTTGGCATGGTTATGTTTAGAATTACAACACACACAGAGAAGGACTGTCTGGCTGGGGTTAGAGTGCCCTTAATATTTCCAAATGCCTGGAGCAGTACTAAGTATTTTTATGCATGCCAGCAGATAAAGCTCCCCTACTTTTCTATTTTTTTTTCCTTTGAGTAACCAGCTCTAAAATTTTTCTCTTCCAAAGAAAGAAAGAAGGAAGGAAGGAAGGAAAGAAAGAAAAAAGGAAAGAAGCCAACTTGTGATATTATTTCTCAAATTGTGACTGGTCATAGGGTGATGGTGTAGAGCATGTGGGACTTGGGGTCAGACACACACTTCACTTGTGACCCCTGGGGAATCATGCCACACAGGGGACTCCTTCAGGGCTTGCGGTTTCCTGATAATGCCTATGAAGGAAATGGCATGGAGCCTGAGTCATGGGGGCCCAATGAATGGCCACCAATACAATGATCAGGAGCCAGGGTTTCCTCTAGCCAGCATTGTGACATAGGCTGAGGGCCTAGGCCATTCTTTGTCCTAGCTATGAGCACTCATTAATGACCCAGAATTAGCTGGTGGCTTTAAAGATAATAGCATCCAGCAGGTGACAGCTTGAAGATTCCAGAGATTTAAGGCCCTATCATAGGAAATGTCCATCCATAACTGAAAAGTTAAAACAGTTCTTATGCTGTGCTCAAAACTGTTAAATAACACTGTGATCCTGTGTAAATATATACTATACTATACTATACTATACTATATACTTTATGTTCACTAAGCGGTGCTCCTAAATGCTTACTGTTAGTGCGGGGACCTTACTTGCTTCTGGCCTGTGGGGTGTTCTGAGGCTTGAAGGGCCCTACTGGTCAGTCTCCCAAAGGTTGGCCTGGGGCAGGGCCCAGACTTTCTGTGTGAGGGTGATCTTGTGAAAAGGGGAGCAGGCCTGGAGGAACTGGGAGAGGAGGGGCCCAGGGGGCAGTTTGCAGGGTCCTGTGGGCTCTGGGGGACACTGTGCTGGTTTCCACATTCCCAGCTGTACTCTGTCTACAGCCCGATCTGTTTAGACCTTGGAAGCTAAGCAAGGTCAGGCCTGGTTAGTCCTTGGATGGGTGACCACCTGGGAGTACCAGGTGCTGTAGGCTTGGGAGAAGGACCCAGCAGCCCACTCCCAAAATAACCATTGAGAAGTCTATGAATAACAGAGAAGCACTGACATGGTGCTGGGCATGGCACAGCATCAGGGAGTGTTTCATTGTTACACATAGGGTCTCTATGATTCGGACCTGACTTGACGGCACCTCACAACAACAGCAGCTGCACTCCGGGGCCTCTTTTCTGTCCTGGTTTTCTCGCTTCGCCTGCTGGGCCCCTTGGAGGATCCCCAGCTCCATCAATGACATGGCTGTGATTGTTTTGGAAGGACCAACTGCCCACGCTTGTCTTTGCGCAGCCAGTGGAGTTCACGGTACCTCCAGGTAGCATGCCTGCCCCTCCCGTGACCCCGCTCGCCTCCCTGACCCCCAGGCAGCCTGTCTTGGCAGCTGAGTCAGGGGGCTGGACCTGCTCTGTGCCCAGCATGGTTTGAGGATGGCTGTGTCACGAATCTCAGTGGTCATCTCCACACCCCTCCCTTGCTCTCCACCCCTCCTACCCTTTCATGGCAATAGCAATTCCAACAGGCTCAAGGGCTCCTTTGTCTGTGTGCATTTCTGAACGGATGAGGGATGTAGGTCACCTGTGGCTGGGGGGTATTTTCTGAGGTATCAGGGACTACAAGTTTTCTAACTCAGTGGTGAGCTCCTTGAATGCTGGCAAAGGCCCTTCCCATTGTCCTTGCATTCCTAAAACATCTTGGCATGCCATATATTTGCTAAATAAATGTGGGAATCCATCTGTGCATGTTCCTTTTTGAAGTACAGTAATGCGGCCATCAGATGTTACTCCATCTTTGTCCCTAGATGATGAGAATGAGGTGGTAGTCATGTAGTTGGGACCTCAACCTAAAAGATGCCTGAGTCTCAGGCCCTCAGAAACCCCTGCATTGATTGCTTGCAGGTAAACACCCCAAGAGTGCTGTCCTCTTGCACTACCCAGTCTAGGAAGGAAGCGGCCTCTGGTGGTGGGTAGAGACTTGTGAGTGCCATTGGCTGCTCAGATCCTTCCTGCCTCTGTGACTTAGACCTGTCTTTCACCTGAGAGCAATTCCACCTTGGTCTTCCCTCAGGTACGTGCATGGCATGTCCTTGGGGGGTTGTTCCTTGTTCCTTGGGCCAATCTAGGGGTTGTCGTCCAAAGCGTCTACAGCCTGCTGTGGACTTGAGGATTTGCTGAATGCCTCCTTCTCACGTTTCCCAGAGGCCACACCCTCCTTTGCAGGGCCTCAGCTGATGCAGGTTTTTATACGGAAGGTTTAGGAATAGTGACCTCAGAAGAGTATCTGGGAATCTGGTCTGAGAGGCATTATTTTGGATTTTGTTGAGGCTTGACAACTTTTTTTTTTTGGTTTGAAAGAACAACTTTTGATTTGTGTGTGGTTTATGCCCCCTGGGATGAAGAGGTGGTGGTGAAGCCTTTGGGGGGGCTGATGTTTCAGCCCCATTGATGGGTAGGTTGTGCCGAGTTTCTAATCTCATATGCCCAGAGCTGTCATCGACCCATTTTAGACTCCTGCGGAGGAAGCCCATCTCCTGGCAGCAGAACCCACTGGTGGCGTTTATGTGGCATACTGGCATTAGGGCTTGAAATAGGATCCTGGAGGCCAGCGGTCAGGTCTCTCTTTAGGATCTTGGGTATTTATCAGAGCTTTTTGGTCAGTCATGTAATGGATATTAAATGCCATGAGGTGGTCCCCCATACCCTTCCCAAATTTGATGATTTGCTTGTAGGACTCAAAGGCCTTAGCATAAAGTCCTACTCATGGCTAAGATTTATGACAAAGAGGATGCAGAGCAAAATCAGCAAAAGAAAAAGGGGGCAAAGTCCAGGGGAGACTGGATGCAAGCTTCCACGCATCCTCTCCCAGGGACATATCACAGGATGTGTCTAGTTCCCCGAGCCAGGAGCTATGACAACAGGTATGAAATGGTGTTGACCAGGGACACTTGGGAGAGACACAGCACACAGTTTTGGTTTTTAGTAGTTTGTTTATTTAATTTTTTGTGGTACCTGGTGGTAGAACCCAGGGCCTCCTGCACACTTTGCAAGCATTCTACCACTGGGCTGCATCCCAAGCAGATTTTTAAAATTTTTTATCTTGAGATAGGGTCTCACTAAGTTACACAGAGCCTGCAGCCGTGCCACTGTGGTGTCTGATCGCATCAGCTCTCGGAAGCTAAGCAGAGTCCGGCCTGGCTAGTACGTGGATGGGAGACCACCTGGGAACAACAGGTGCTGTAGACTTGGGAGAAGGACCCAGAACCCCACTCCCATAAAACAATCCGCCTTTGAAAACCCTATGAATAGCAAAGAAGCACTAACAATACTGTTTTGCCTATTGTATGTAGGGTTGCTATGAGTCGGCCACTGACTCAACAGCACCTAACAACAACAACAACAACAACAACAACAACAACAACAAGAAGTTACACAGGCTGCCTCTGGCCTTGAACGTGTGATCCTCCTGCTTCCACCTCTGGAGTCACTGGGATTATAGCTGTGTGCCACCATGTTTGGCAAGACATTTATTTTTAACATTTCTAGCTCACAGCAAAATTGAACAGAAGGTACAGAGAGCTCCATATCCCCTTGTCCCCACACATACACAGCCTCCCCCATCGTCAACATCTTCCAAAAGGGGCCAGTTTTACCATTGATGAACCTCTACTGATAACAGCACTGTCACCTAGAGTCCCCAGTTGATGCTAGGGTGCACTCTTGGTGTCAAACACACTGGAGGTGTGTGTAATGACAGGTATCCATTTTCAGATTGGCTTCTTTTACTTCAGGGTCTTTATTGAGAACTGGTCACGTAGGCACCTTCTGCCTGGAAAGTGCCAAAATTCCAGACTCTTGGAGGGAAAGAAGGTGTTATGTGTAAAACACATCGTTTGCATAAACAGTTTAGGCACAGTGAGTCACGCTTTTCAGTGAAGGTGGTGGGAACGCTTTCAAAATCCAAGTTCCTGCTGGGTGAGGGACAAATCTTGCAAGCAGGTTTTTTGTTATTGTGGGTTTTTTTTTTTTTTTTTCTTTTTTTCTTTTTTTTGAGATGTGATTTTGCTGGGTTGCTCAGGCTGGCTGGGAACTCGCAATCCTTCCACCACAGTCTCCCAAGTAGCTGAGATTCCAGGGCAAGCAGGCCTTTCAAAAGGTAGCAGTCATATCTGCCATATCGACTCTTTTCTGCACACCTCACCATGTACCAGGCTCAGCAGGGAGCAATTCCGGTAGCTGAAGTCCTAGCTGTTTCCCATCCTTGGGCCCATCCTCTTCCTTCATGACCATGGACTCTCAGAGCTGCCTTGGAGAAGAACCACCGGTAAGCCATCGTTGGTATTCTTTGCCCACGTGGTCCTTCGCTTCATGTTACGGAGCTGACCTCATCCTTCCTCTTTCCTGCTGGAATTATGCATATGGCAGTTGTCCTGTCTGAATTGGAAGGATGAAAAGACATAATTCCCCAGGACTTTCATTCTGTCCTTTTGTTAAGAAGCTTCTAAGAGCCCTCTGGTTTTGAAGCACAAGGTATTCCACTAGATGAGGTACCTGGACATGTCTTTGGCATGAGGTCACCTTCTTGTCCTCACTGTGACCATTTTTACATTTGTTTCCCTGGTTTAGGAATTAAACATTTTAAGGAAATTTGCCGATTGTTCCTTCTTACCCAGAAGTCCTGGCTGTACGTTTTTGGTGGTGTGCTAGGAATGATTTACGTTGAGACTCTGAGGTTGGAGGACTTGCAGTGGAGATGTGCTAAATCTTTGTCTTTCCTGCCTGCCTTGCCCTATTCTACCACACAGTTAGTAGTTTTGATTTTAGTGAAACAATATCAACAACAAAGAAAGCAACTTGCCTTTGGATGTTAAATGCAAACTGCACCCTTGGATAACACTGTTACTGCAATTATTTAGAAACGTCTAGTACTTCTGTTTGATTTTGGCTTTACATGGAATTTCCCCTAAGACCTCAGCTTTCCAGTGCAGGTTTTTCCCATCTTCCCTCCTAGTTATTAAACAAGAGTCACACACCCCTCACATGTGGGAAGATCACCAACGTAGGACAGACGTTAGGCTCTATTGTCTGCGTCTACCAGGAGCTTTTATTCCAAGTCCCAAAGCCCAGGCAGTTGGAGGACTTTGCTTTATATACCACAGGCTAACATTATTTCTCTTTTCCACATCTCATCTTTGAAGTCATTCTTGACAGGTGCTTTCTGTGGGTGAAAAGCCTGTGTGCATTGCAGAGACCTGAGCAGTTGTTTGTTGTGGTTTAATATTTATTGAAAGCTCCAGACTATGGGTGCCTTTACTGACCGGAGGCTAGCGAGTGAGAGCCACACGTGTTCAAAATCACTCTGTGCGTGAACATCCCCTTTCTGTTTGCAGCAAGTGTTATCACCATTTAGTGCCTATGGAGCTTAAGTTGATGTGACTGAAATGCTGTGCCCTTTTATTGTTGTTTGTTATTTTCTGTTTGCCTGCATCAAGGGCTGGGTTGTGATAACCGCTGTGAGTTTTTGCTCTTTTATTCTTCACCTGCCCCCTCTTAGTTAATCGCTGGTGTGATGTCTGCTGAAGGGACCACACTGTGGAGGTGCACTTCTGCATGGTTTGCACTTGAACTTGACCGTCCCTGGGGTCCTGGGAGGAGATGAGGACTGGCTTGTTTCTTTTGCTGTATCTGAAACAAGGAAGTCTGGGGAGATTTTATTTTTCTAAACAAAGTGGAAAATAATTTACTGGCCCGACTTATCTTCCTTTCTCAAATCAAATTCTCTGTATTTATTAATTTTCATGGTTCCTGGGGTGGAGCCCAGGGCCTTCTGCTTGCCAGTAAGGGCTTTACCACTGACTAACACCCCCAGCCTAGAAAACTGTTTTTAAATCTAGAGGAAAGGAGACACAGGCTCCTTGGCCAGGAATGCATTCTTTATAACTTACAAAAGGCACATTTTGTTTTATTCAGTTTATTTGTTTACTTATTTTTGTGGTCCTTGGGGGCTGAACCCAGGGCCTCAAGCATACTTTGCAAGAGCCAGGCAAAAGGCACATTTTAATTAAATAATAACTATGAAACAGGTCTGCCTCCTGCTGTTCCTGCTACATTAGTCCTATTGGATGTTTAGTTGTTTAGTTTGACAAAAGCCAAACTTTTTTCTTCCCTCAGTCTGAACTTAATTTTTCTTTATCTTTTCGTTTCAAATTCAAAGGTGGCAACTAAAACCCCAAATACACAAGAAGTACTGGCAAGTCAATTTCAGTGAAGTCTCCAGAACATACAATGGGTTGGAAATTGTATAAAATGAATTTTGTTGCACAAAAATGTGAAGAAACGGAAATTTGCAATTTTTTTTCAGTTCCTTAAAAATACTAACTTTATTGCTAGACAGCCTGCAGCTGTCGCCCTGTGGCATCCGATCCCATCAGATCTCCGAAGCTAAGCAAGGTCAGGCCTGGTTAGTACCTGAATGGGAGACCGCATGGGAACACCAGGTGCTGTAGGCTTGGGAGAAGGACCTGGCAACCCACTCCCAAAAATCAGTCTGCCATTGAAAACCCTATGAACAGCAGAGAAGTACTAACAATAGTGTTTCCCCTGTTGTACAGAGGGTCGCTGTGAGTCGGATACCGACTCGATGGCACCTAACAACAACAATTGCTAGACTTATTAATTAAAATTGGCATGTAAAAATTTCATACTGGAAAGCAATTTATTTTTAAAGTTATGAAAGAGAATATTTTTGAAGGCATAAAATGCATTGGTAATAATTCAAGTCTCATTAAAGCATTTGAATAGTCCAAACTCAATAAAATATAAACCATAGGCTCAAAAAGTTACTAGCCTTATTAGTAACTTGCTTTTCTTAATGCTTTTATTTTTCTTAAGCATTATGGAAAAATGGAATTTTATTCTAATGTTTGACTTCATATTTGCAAAGCCCTTCCATTCATCATCACTATTTTTAGTTGCCACCTCAAACCTTGAAAATTCAGTTCAGTCAGAGTTTTCATATATTTGGAGTCTTTCTAATGATGTTGTCCTTTTAGCTTCTGAAAAGTATGTGGAATGCTTTTTCCTCTTCTTTTGTGTTCTTTCCTAGCAAGGAAAAAAAAATTGAAAAGGAACTTTCACCATTCTTGAGCATTTTAGGAAAGTGAAAACCTATTTCATTCATGTCATTTAGGAGGAGAAGCAGTTAGATGTGACTACAGTTAGAAATAGCTGAATGTAGTGGGCACATGACTGTAATCTCAGCACTTGGGAGACCGAGGCAAGAAGTTCTCGAGTTTGACGCCCACCTGGGCTACATAGTGAGACTCTGTCTGAACAAACCAAATCACCGAAACAAACCCACACATAAACAAAATACCCCAACCAACTAACAACAACAACAACAACAAACAAAAAACAAAAACCAAACAAACACACAAAAACTCCATAAGGGACTATGAGTACATTCAGAAATGCTCAGATTTTAGCCATGAGAGGTTGTGATGTGATGATGTATTTCTGGTAAAAGTCCGATTCTTTTTTAACTCCTTCCAATCACTTTTTCCCATTTTCTCATACCTTTCCTCCCTGACTATTTCTTTCCCTTCTAATGTTTCTCTTCAACTTTGAGCCATTTTCTTTCATTCCCCCGATATACCAGCTCACTGAAGTAGAGAAAAAGGGACCCCATGCTCAGAGGTATCTATCTTATTAAGGACTCTGGAAGACAGATTGAAAAAAAAATTAAGCTCTAGTGGTGAAAGTTTGGCTTTGTGTGCAAAATTTTGAAATTCATGAGCAAAGAGTTTCCATTTTAATGAGTGTTTAATTATTAAATTTATCCAGTATTCAGGGAACAGATGTAGTGGGTGCCCATTGTGTGCCAAGCACTGTGGTCAGATATGTAGGTGGATAACTTACGTTGCTTCCATTTTAAGGATCCCTAGTGGCTGAGGAGGGGTCAGAGACAAATGTACAGATTAGTAGTTATAATGTTATGAGGTGTGTGTGTGTGTGTGTGTGTGTGTGTGTGTGTGTGTGTATTTGAACACCAAACATACTTTATTAGCACAAAAAAGCAGCCATAATAAAGCATAGCAAGCAAAACACATAAAAACACATATTAACAGTCAAATGATAGTATTGTGCACAAATATGGTTTTTATTTTTTTTGTAGCCTTGACAATAGGCATGGGGATATAAAAAAAATCTTCTGTAGCAGGTGATATAGAAAGTAAGGGGCACTCGCCAGCAGTAAGTACCAAGCACATTAATAAAAAGTTACTAGAATGGATTTGGCTACTGTAGTACAAATGTCTATGGGAGAAGGATGTGGCAATCCATGCCCAAGGCAATCCCAAAATAATCAGCCATTGAAAACTCTATAAGGTTGCTATGAGTCAGAAACAACTCGACAGCACCTAACGACAATAGCAATAGTGCAAATGTCTAGGATAGAACTGAAAATTCAATTCAACACTAAGAAGCCAACACTAGAACCTGATACTTCCCAAAGCACTCACTCAAGCTGTGTTACATACTCTTCCAAGAGACAAAAAGGTGCTAAGTTATTGACAGATATAATGGTTGTACAGTACAATTTAAATCTGCAATTTAGGTTTCACATTTTCCATTAAGAATTAACTACATTGAAATTCTATAAATTATACTTAAGCAATTCAGCGATGAGAGCTTACAACAGAGAAATACTGCCATCCAAATTATTAATTACAGCTTAACAATAACCTCAACATCAGCAGCCACTCTACTATTATCTGACTTGTCTGGGCATCTCTCATTTTCTTCAGGTTCATGAACTCATCATAGGCATAGGAAAAGATCCAACTTTAATGAAACAATGTTTAAATTGCACATGTCAACTTAAAAAAAAGTCACACACGAGTATAATTGCAGCAGCTATTTCAAATGTCTATTTTAAAAGAAAGCACTCATTAAAAGAATTAATACCAAGAGCCTTTAAGTAAAATTTAACTACTAACTTTATATGTTTGAACTTTTAAGAATGCCTATTTAGAAAGCCTTGTTTTTACTTAAGTAGTATCTTTTCCAGAAGAGAAAAGGAGACTGACTATAAACCACATCAACACTTAAGTGAAGTGTACTATGCCCTTTTGGCCAGAGAACTGCATTTTTTTCCTTTCCTAAAGGAAGATAGTCTTTTATTTATTTTTGGTACTTCCAAAGTTTGATTTATAGTAATGAACATCACCACTTTTGGAAGTTTATAGAAAAATTCTCAGAAGAGATTATTTCTAACATTAGTTACGTTGTTGTAATATTCATCCAATGTTAATAACTTGTTCTTCTGTAAGAAATAGAATTCTTCATAGCAAACATCGCAGAATTACCTCAGTCAATTACCATAACCTTTGAAAACCAAACTTAGCTAAATCAGCAAATGTTTTTGCGACCTTACTGAACAGCTCCATTCTGTTGTTTTAATAGGCACTACACTTGTCTGAGTGACAGCAGACCACATTTGAGTAGTACAGAGGCTAATAATTAAGCTCACATACTGTGTGAAAAATGCTAGCACTGATACTGTGCTTCTTATAAGTCTACTGTCTGATGCACATGAAAGCAGACCTAGTTAATGCCCTTTGGGGACAGGACCAATTACTTTGCCTTGACTGGTTCTGGTTCTAACCAGCAAACTCTAACTTTTTATTTATAATGGAAAAAAAAATCCTGTAACATTGATGGTGGCAGGAGCCCACCAATTCCATCATGTCACGCAACCTGCAGATAACTGCACGGCAGATACACTGCAGACTGAATAGAAAAATCCTCTCCAGTGATGTAGTAAGCAGTGATTCAAAAGGCATGCGGCACTGGGATCTTTGTAATGTTCTAGAAGTCCTGTTATAGTGGAGGACTGAAACACACATGGGTCATGGGCATCAAAACTGAGGTTGAGATTCCACTCTTGGGTTGGGTTTGCAGGGATCTGTTGTAGTGGTGGAAGCTCACAGAGAAGAGGCTGTCTTCTTGCGCAGAGGCCCTGGGCAAAAAGCATGCCTTCAGGTTTCCCTTCCAGAAGGATTCTACCTCATGAAGGTCCATCACTCACCAGTAGTAGTTGTTGTTGTTGTAAGGTGCTGTGGAGTCAATCCAACTCACAGTGACCCTATATACAGCAGAAGGAAACACTGCCTAACACTGTGCCATGTGTGTGATCTTTTTTTATATTTGAGCCCATTGTTCCATCCACTGTGTTTCTTCTCTTTTGCTTCAAATGTGTGTATTTGTGCATTGGGAGGGGGACCCACCGCTCTCCAATACAAAGCTACTTTCCATCTTAAAGCCTGTCTTCATCTTTAGAAACCAAAGATGGATCAAATGTATCAAAAAGTGCTGAATCTGAGCTCACAGGAGCTGTAACTATTTAATCAAATGCCATTTTAGGGGCTAAATCTGAGTCATCAGGAATGGGACCTTCCCCTAGCATTAATTCAGAAAGATGTATTTTTCTCTTACTGGAAAACAGGGGCTTTGACTGCTTGCTGTAAGTTCTCCTGGGAAGCATGAAGACCCTCAGTGTCTTGCAGCCTCTGTCTGACAGAGCGCCTCCTTGCGGCTCGCGGTTCTGCTGGACACGCTGTCCATGTCCTGCACAGAGCTTACTCCCCAGCCCCTCTCTTGCCTTTGAAGTCCACTTCTAGTTCTACCAAAGTTTGTATCAGTATCCAGTGATCCCTGAGTCTTTGTGGAACAAAGACTTCCTGTCTCATGGAGCATGTGGAGAGTAGGCATCTCTTTCTGCAAACCTTGCTCCTCTGGAGACAGGTGAATTGCTATCCTTTGCGATGTTTATTTCAACCATGAGGGATTTTGGTGGAAGAAATTTTTGTTTATCCTGGAAGAATTCTTTGAAGGGGTTAATCGCAGGTGTCAGGCAGTGTTTTCACATAAGGGACTGCTTTGCTGCTGAGGAGCTGAGTCTCCCAGACCCACATTTTTCTCTTTGATGGACAAACATCTGCTGGAGTGATGTCCTCATTTTCACCACAACTTCCTCCTTCATGACTGAAGAGATTCTGACACCTGTTTTTTAACTTGGTTTAGTTTGATTGGTAGAGTGCTTGGTGTGTGTGTTCTGAGACCCTGGGTTTGATCCCCAGCACCACAAAAATGGGAGAAGGACCTGGCAGCCCACTCCCAAAACAATCCTGAAACAATCAGCCATTGAAAACTCTATGAATAGCAGAGAAACACTGACATATTGCTGGGCACGGCATAGTGTCAAGGAGTGTTTCATTCTGTTGTACCTCGGGCCACCATGAGTGGCCTCCAACTCAACCACACCTAACAACAACAACAACATATACACACACACCTACACATTTTTTTTTTTAATTCTGTGGGGTATCAAACCCCAGGACCTTGTGCCATGCTAGGCAAGCACCTACCACTGAGCTATATCCCCAGCCTGTAATGTGAACAGTTATGACAAACTTGATTTCTTTAGTATCTTGAGACCTTAAGGAGGAGAATATACTGATTGGAATTGTATGAAAATTCTGCAGTGAAGCCACCTTAGAACCTGTTTAAATATGGCAAGGCTAAAGTTTAGTTCGACTTAGCCATGATTCTGCTGTTTTTGTTTTGCCTTCCTTTGGCATGAAGATGGGCCTTAGTCCTGGTATTTCTTGTCCTTGGCTGGTTTCCATGGTAGCACTCATATTATGGGCTGTCAAATACACAGCACAGCAACATAGACACAGAGAAGGAAGACATAACTGGGCTGCAGAGTAGACAGACTTCCCTTTGGGTATTCAAAATATCACTGACTACTACTGTTAACGTGCTTTTTTAGACTGGACTCTTTCCCAAGGCCTTTTCTTTCCCTGGCTTACTATTAGACATGAAAATCATTGCTTTTGCACTGCCTGCAGTAATAAAAAGAAAAAAAAAGTTCCCCATTTTTCTAATGTAAAAGTCATAAACCATGCCTTGACAACACAGAGATTTATATTACTAATTTATTTTTATTGTTAGCATAACTTTTAATTGCCTCTCTTATCTTCGTGCCTGACTGTTGTTTCCTGGGATGAAGTTAACAATGTTTTGGAAGTCAGTTCAGAGGTGAACGAAGGATGTAGTCGTAATAGCAGATACAGACATGTTGGCGTTTTGTGAATGTCAGCTATTAATTTTAACGATAATAAATTTTTGAAAGGAACAAGAAGTTCCAAACTAGTGGAGGAAAGGTATTCTGTGCAAGAGACTCTTGTTATTTGCAGATATCAATTTATTCCTATTGCAGATATGAAATATAGACTCTGTATCAACTACTACTTTCATCATTCAGCCTATGAATATTTGAGGAAGCTCAGATTTTTGAAGCAGTGATGGTGCTGCTGTTAGGTGCCATCGAGTCGTGTCCGACTCATAGCGACCCTCATAGGGTTTTCAATGGCTGGCTGTTTCCGGATTGCCTTGGGAGTGGATTGCCAGGCCCTTCTCCCATTTTTGCAGTGCTGGGAATCAAACTCGGGATCTCAGAGACTGCAGCGCAGTGCTCTACCAACTGAGCTAAATCCTAGCCCTATAAGTACCGCGCGTGATGGTAGCTATGGTATAAATCCCTTCTTTTTGTACAATCTGAGCCTTTGCAGCAATGTATATGCCAGTACTTCGCAAGCCCTTTGGAGTTAGAACTCTGCCTATGGTGACTTGGTTTTTAGTCCCCACTTCCTTCCATGCCTTCAAATGCTAAGTGCTGTATCTTAGTTTCACTTACTTTGAGAATTCTGTGTCCCCTTCTAAGATTAAAGGACATACCGTACATTACTCCTGCTGGGATAACTGGACTGAATGTGGGGAAGGGGCTTCGGAAAAGGACAAGGGAATGTTCCAGTCGGGAGTGTTCCAATTTATCCTGGGACACCTCACATTTTCTGGGATCACTTGTTTGGATTTTTTTTTTTTTTTTTTTTAAGCTTTGAAGGCACTACGTTAGAGAAGTAATTAAATGATAAGGACTAATTCATTGTCAGTACTGGGAAAGTTAGTGAAGGTTTTGGAAGGCCAACTACATCCTCCTTTGGCTCCCGTGTGACTATTTCTGCAGAAACTCCCCCAGAACCCTTAGAGGGAAGGATTGTCATCTTTCTTTCACACTGTGGTGAGAACAAGTGCAAATGGGCACGCTGGGCCTCTACTGCCCACTGGGCAGCTTCCGGGTTGTTCTTTATAAGAGAAATTACAGAGCTGCCTGGATTTCCTGCCCAGGTTTGTTTGGAGGAGACAGTAAAGCAGCAGTTTAATGATCTGAATTTTTCATAAGAAAAACAAAGTGAAAGGTTTTTATTTATTTATTTATCTTACATCAGACATTTTGTTTTGGCCTGTAGGGTAGACTTTATATTTTTCTCTTTTACTTTGGTGCTCATTCTTTTGTACTATTTTAAAAGACAGGGGTAAGGAGAAATTATCCCTGGATCGTTGCTCCCAGTGAAAATCATTGGCTATGACTATCTAGAAGCAGAGTGTGCCCGTGAGGAGGAGCATATGGGGCCAAGGCACGCAGAGGGCCGAGTGTCATTTAGCGCTGTGTGGGCTTGGCAATTTTCTAAAACTCTCTGTCCTGGTTACTTCGTCTGTGCAATGGAAACAGTGCTCTTGTTAGTTGTCATGCTGATTAACTAAGATCATTCTTATACCATGCTGAGAATAGTGCCTGGTGCATAGTAAGCAGTTTGTGGTTATTTTTGTAAGAGTGTACACTAATTCTATATTAAGCCATGTTATTATGTTATGAAAGGTTCTAGTTTTTCTGGTGCACTTTGAAACTTGGAACAAGTGTCCACCCAGGCTGATGCCAAATGCATATACGGCCATTAAGATCAGAGAAGGAAGCTCACCTAGCAACATACTTGTTTTCTTCAAAGCTCCGTTTGCCACGCTCATTTGGAATGCTTCCAAAGTGGAGTGGGTGGAACCTGAGTGACCATCAGAGGGATAGCCTGTCATCTTCCCTAGTTAAGTGTGTACAGTGGGTCAGGGCAGCTGTTTAGTCTTTCTTAAACTCACCCTGTTTTTAAAAAAATGCTAAAGTATAGGGCCTGGGGATTTAGCTCAGGGGTAGGGTGCTCGCCCTGGTAAAGCAGATCCCAGGTGTTCTCACCCTCCCCAACATGAGCACATATGTGTGCTTTGAACTGTGTCTGGCAATGCATACGTAAATTAATTTGATTGTAGTAATCATTTCACAATGTTTCTGTATATTAAAACGTCACATTATATACCCTAATATATACAGCTTCTGTTTGTCAATCATACCTCAATAGACAATTTTTATTTGTCACTCAGACCTTGAAGGGCACATGTATATAGAAAAAGTACATTACAGACATCCTGCCCTCCACCTCTCATAATCATCTGGATCTTTGCCCCCTTACCTAAGAAAGAAGGAAAGGAAGGAGGAAAAGAAGAGGGAATTTTCCCTGCATAACCAAAATAACACTACTCCAACAGGATTAATAATAATTGCTCATTACTCAGTTCCTGTTCAGATCTTCCTAGCATATACTGCAGGTGTAATACCACGGTTGCTTCATCTGACAGATGAGCAGACAGCACTAACCAAATGATCTTATATGCAGGCTCCTGTAAGATGAAGGGTTTATATTTAATACGTTTAGAGGTGCTGCTCTGATTTTATTTATTTGGTGATGCTGGAGATCGTGTCGAGAGCAAGCCCCTTACCACTGAGCAACATCCCCAGCCCCTATTTCTTGTTAAAGAATGAGGGTTTGAGCTTTAGAGATATAAGCAATGGTTCTATCGTAAGACAAAAGGGAAATTTGGAAATTATTTGGCTCATGGAATCAGCAGGGACAGGTTAATCAATCCTCTCTGGAAGTGTCCTTGCAGACACACCAAGAGGTATGCTTTATTTATCCCTTAGGGGCTTCTCAATTCAGCTGAAGTAACAGTCAAGATTAACCATCACATGCACACCCTTCCTTTCCAACCTTAGCTCCAACACACACATTTGAACACACAACCACCTTTGAGTCTCCACCCCAAATGCAAACAGGGGACTGGTGACTCATCTCAAATGAGTCCTCCCTTGTTGGGTGGGGAGATCTAGAGTTGACACTGGGGGATGAATGGTGAACTGGCCAGAGACAAAGAGGCAGTGAGTTAGTTTAAGGCCCAACAGGTTTTGAGGGTCTGGTTCTGTGGTCTCCACAAATGCACTTAATGCTGTTTAGAGTTACAGCAAGGCCTTTAACAGCTTTATGGAGATAATTTTGTTTTGTTATTTGAGACTCTAATGTTTTCTTTAAGGAGACAAAATGCTGCATCTGTGAGGTTACCTATCTAAAGAAATTCATTGTTCTAGAATAAAGGAAGAATGAAAGAGTCCTGTTTTGATTGCCTGCAGGTATCAGGTGCTGCCAGCTCCCGAGATCATGGGCTGAGTGGATGGTCACTGCATCGTGCAGGTTTTCCATGGAGTGTCAGCTTCTTACCTTTCCTCCCCAACCTGCCCCAGGCCATTGCTATACAAGAGGCCTAATGCTGGGGTGTCGGGCGTGAGGGGCCTGATGAAAACTTGTTCTTTCCCCCTTGAGCTTTGACCAGGTGAGGAGGGCCAGGAGCCATGCAGATGGAGACCGTACATTAACTTTATTACTGATGTAAGTTAAAGGACGAGAATGTGATGTGTGGCAATGAAGGCTTCCTAATCATGAACCTCAGGATCACACAGGCTTCCCTGCTGGTGTTAGGCCACGCCAGACCCCGACAGGCCTCTCTCTTGGTGCAGAGGACAGACATAGTCTGTGGGCTTCTACCAAGTTCCTTAGAGAAGGGAACAAGAAGGTGCTGGATTTGTTGTCCCCCCCCCCCCACAGCCTTTGTGATCAAGCCAAGTGTTCCCTCCTCTGGCTGTAGGGAGGAGGAAGAGGGAAGGGACACAGGCAGATTCAGTCACAAGGATGGGGCATCAGGAGTTTGGAATAGCTGTTCTCCTGTTAGACCTACTTCCCTCTTGAGGCCAGTTATCCCCAGGGATCCTGTGTCATGGTACACTTTGTGGGTCTCCGCCTCTGGGACATTTCCTTTGCTCTCTCTTAGTTCATAGACTCATTTATTTAGAGGGGTGAGAGAAATAAGTTCTGATAACAGTGGTGGTCAATAACTATTGTCATCCACTCTTTGAACAAGTAAACATTCTAAAAGAATTTATCCTCAAAATTTCTCCCAAACTCTGAATATTGAATGAGTAAACATACCAGTCCCCTGTTTGCATTTGGGGTGGAGACTTGAGGGCAGTTGTGTGTTCAAGTGTGTGTGTTGGAGATAAGGTTGGAGAGGAAGGGTGTTTGTATAATGGTTAGTCTTGATTGTCACTTCAGTTGGATTGAGAAACCCCTAGGAGAAGAATACGGCACACCTCTTGGTGTGTCTGCAAGGGCACTTTCAGAGAGGATTGATTAAAGGGGGAAGACCAACCCTGAATGTGGGCAGCATCATCTCATAGGCTGAGGGCCCAGGCAGAATAAGGAGGGGGAAAGGAGAAAGTCAATTTTTGCAGGCATTCTCTCTTTCTGCTTCCTGGCCTCCATGATGTAAGCTGCTCTACTTTTCCATGCCCTCCCCTCCATGATGGACTGGACCCTCTGAAACCATGAGCCAAAATACATCTTCTTTCTTTAGGTTATTTATATCAGGTGTCTTGTCACAGTGACCAAAAAGCTAACTAACATGGGGATGAGAGACTAATGCTTCTGGAAGATTCATGACCTAGGGGAATTCTGTGCTCTTCTGGAGGGTGCATATGCTCAAGAGCACCTCTGGCTAAAGGACCTTCTGCTCCTAGGTCCTGGAAACCAGGGCAATGTAGATGCTGGGGACTTGTTGTCATGTGCTGTCGAGATGGTGTTTGACTCATAGTGACCCTACATACAACAGGTGAAACACTATTGTCAGTGCTACTCTGCTACTCATAGGGTTTTCAATGGCAGATTGATTTTTGGGTGTGGGTTGCCAGGTCCTTCTCCCAAGCCTATGGCACCTGGTGTTCCCCAGCAGTCTCCCATCCAAGTACTAACCAGGCCTGACCCTGCTTAGCTTCTGAGATCTGATGGGATCGGATACCAACAGTGCTACGGCTGCAGGGGACTTGAGGCAGCACTTACCTGGGAGCTTTTCTCCTTAATGAAGTGACTGGTTATCCCTTCAGTGAGAGGGAGGTTAAAAAGAGCCACCTAGTCCAGTGGAGAAGCTTATGTGAGAGAGGAAGGAGAGGAAGCCTCAGGCCTGTTGAGCTGGTTGGCCGGATGGACAGTGTTCGCTGATCCTTGACAAGTACAGAAACCATACTTTATTTCCAGGTACGTTCTGAGAGTAGAATATGGAGGTAGGTAATCACCTTTGTTCAGTTTAATGGAACAGAAGATTGTGTTGCATTTTTTTTTTACATTTAAAATAATTGTGGTTAAATATATGTAGCATAACATTGACTATTTTAACCATTTAAAGTGTATAGTTCAGTGGCATTATAGTGGGCTGGAGTTTAGCTCAGTTGGTAGAACGCTGCTCTGCAGTCTCTGAGGCCCTGAGTTCGGTCCCCAGGACTGCAAAAATGGCAGAAGGATGTGGCAATCTGCTCCCAAAAGAGTCCTGAAACAATCAGCCATCGAAACCCTGTGAGAGTCACTATGAGTTGGACACAACTCAACAGCACCTAACACACACCCGTCAGCGGCATTAAGTACATTCACGTTGTTATGCAACTAGCACCACATCCATCCCCAGAATGTTTTCATCATATCAAACTGAACCTCGGCACCCAGTGTTAACTCCCTTATTCCTCCTTCCCATTACTTTCTGTCTCTGTGAATTTGGCTACTTTATGGATCCAAATAAATGAAATAATACAATATTTGTCCTTTTGTGACTGGCTTATATCATTCAAGTTTTATCAACCCTGTGTCCTTTTAAAGGAATTCTAAAAGAACTTGATGGAATTAGTGGTTTGTTAATTAGCATGATGCACATTAAGAATCGTGCATCTTAATGATGCACATTAAGAATCCTTAACCTTAGCCATAAGGCGGAGAAGTGATGAGTGTGGGCTGTAATATTTTAGACACCCTTGACCTTACGTGGAAAAGATATAAGAATCATCTGGTGAGGCCTAAAGCCTAATTTCCTCAAGAATAAAAACATTTCTGACATTCACTTTGCTTATTAGCAAATGGCCTGGTATCACTCAAATATAGATTGCAGAAGTACTTCTGGTTGCCACTTTTGGAACAGGGACTTATTGATTAGGATGCTGGTTGACCAGGACTAGAATGTTTGTCTGTCTGTCTGTCTGTCTGTGTCTGTCTGTCTGTCTATCTATCTATCTATCTATCTATCTATCTATCTATCTATCTATCTATCTGCAGTACTAGAGGTTGAACCCAGAACCTCGCACTTGCATTTTTTGCAAGTGCTGGACCACTGAGCTGCACCCCCAGCCCATATTTTTAACTTTTTGAGACAGGGTCTCAGTTATGCAGACTGACTCTGGTCTCCTTGCAATCCTCCTGCCTCTACCTCCCGAGCCACTGGGATTACAGGCCAGCGCCACTATACCTGGCTTGGAATGTTATTTATAATTTACATATAACTGCACAAATTTTATTTTATAAAACAAATTTTATTTTTTTTACCCATGAAACTTCTCCCTAGATCAAGATATAGAACATTTCCAGCACCACAGAGTACTCCCTGAAACCCTTCAGTACCCCTAAAGGCAATCATTCTTCTGACCCCTATCACCATACATTAGTTTAGCCTGCTTTGAATTCCACATAGATGGAATCATACTGATGCATTTTAAGATTAACTCATGTTTTTACATGTAAAAGTTGTTCATTTTTTCCCCATTGCTGAGTAGTAGTCCATTATAGGAAGTTTAGATTTCTGTTTTATCACTGATGGACATTTGGTTGTTTCCAGTTTGGGGCTATTATGAATAAATAGCTAAAACATTCTGTGTATGTATTTGTGGATTGAATGTGAGTTATCAATGAGGATAACTAACTGTCCCTTGAATTAGTCATCCATAGACTATCATATTGTCCATGCCTGATAATTTTAAAATAAGTTGAAGGTGAAATACTAAACCATATTGTCCAACGGAATGAATGTAATGTAGAAAGACTTATATTTAACAAATCCATGCTGATAAGAAAGCAGGCCATTGCTTCTGTGCTTCCTGCCTATTATAAATATTCTCTGCCAGAGGTTCAGTTTCTTGAAAGCCCAGATCCTCATGTAAAAGGATGTTGTTTCTTCATGCCTTCTGTGGAAGGGGTGGGAAAGAACCTTTCTGCTAATTCTGCAACGAGGCATCATTTTCTAATTATAGATTCCCATTGTGAAAAAAAGTCATGAATTACTAAAAACTCTGAGAATATAAAGTAGTTTGGGGAATCTCCTGAGTTAGAATGAATAAGGTTTTAGAATAATCATTGATATAATCTGTCCTCATGTCATTTTTTATGTATTGCAATGTAAACAATATTTGCTGCTTAGTTAGGATTCTTGAATGCTCTTATAAAAATTTAATTCCACTCATATTAAACTAGAGGACTTTTCTGGGGGGCTGTTTTCTTATGATAGCTTGCTAGAAGGAAAACCTGTTAGCTTAAAAGATGGATACAAGAGGTGATGGATTGACTTAAAATTTAAAAGTGTCTGTAAAGAAGTAGGTTAGCATTCCTTTTGATAAAAAGGGAAAAAGTTCTAGGAACCTGTACCACACACATACATTTATAGTATCACTATCTTTTTATAGCACCAAGCATTATTTTTAAGCAGTCCTGTGGGAGGGGAACCCAGCGGTATGCACCAGTTTTAAAGAAGAATTTTACCCTTTGACCCAGCAGTCCTGGTTCTGGGCATCTTTCCTGCAGGTACACCTATACATGGCACAAGATGGCATTTTTACAAAATAAAACTGAAGCTTTGTGTGTGGTGCCAGAATGTTGAAAGCCACCAAGTGTCCATCAGTTCATCAGGGACTGGTTAAAAGGGTGATGATGGGCGTCAAGAGCAGGAGGCTGTGTAGTTGCTAAAACGGAACAATGAAGATGGTGTTCTGATATGGAAAGACCTCCAGCTACATTGCCAAGTGGAAAAAGCAAGGTAGTTAGTGTTTGTATAAAAAGGATCGGGATATGAAAATATATGTGTGAATTTACTTGTATTTGCATTGAGAAACATCGGAGGCATAAGTAAGAAATTCATAAACAGGATTGTCTGTAGTAGGCGTGGAGGGAGTGATTGAGGAGAGGTAAGGTAATGACTCCTCTGCGTGGGTGTTTTTATATTGTGTTGATTTTTTTTTTTTTTTTTTTTTTTTTTTTTTTTTTTTTTTTTTTTTGGTACTGGGGGTTGATCCCAGGGCCTTGCGCTTGCATGCTTTGCAAGTGCTGGACCACTGAGCTGCACTCCCAGAACTTTTTTTTTCTTTACTTTCTGAGACAGGGTCTCGCCAAGTTATGCAGACTTCCTCTGGTCTCGAACTTGCAATCCTCCTGTCTCCGCCTCCCAAGCCGCTGGGATTACAGGCGTGCGCCACCACGCCCAGCTGTGTTGACTTTTTTTTAAACCAGTGTTCCTTTCCACTGCTGGCATGGCAAGCATGAGAGGGCATTCTCTTGAGATACAGTCCTGAGACCAGGACTGCCGCATTGCTGGCTTTGGGGGTCCTCATTCACATGGTGTTTGTACTGTGCTGCATTGACCTTTGGATCATGCAAAAAAGCAACCAACAAAAGTGAGTCTGTCAAGGTAGCCTTTGACATTGAACTAGACCAAGAGCAGCTGGTAGAAACTGAAGGTGGTCGAATGCATGGGGAAAGGGAGAGGCCATCCACTCCGTTTCTCCTCTCAGAGGCTATGTCAGTGCATTCGGCCATTCACTCAGCAAACACTGAAGCCCTCCAGGAGGCAAGACACTATTTTAGGTGCTTTCAGTGGGAACGTTCAAGTCTAAGCATTCATTCTTAAGGCGCAAACAGAAAACAAGCTAGTGATAAACAAGGGAGAGAAGATGCTTGTGGAGGAGCCTGGAGAGAAAGGTGAGAGGTCCACACTAAGATCAAGGGACGTTAATTGCTGATATACATTCCTAGGTATTTGTGATACATCAATGAATAGTATTGCTGCATATACGATAACAAAGTGGGGTAAATTCTTGGATTTAATCTTTTGCTATAGCCATCGAGATTTCATTTTACCATAATATTGTTGCTTCAGATAGGTTTCAAATAAAGAATAATCTATACTATGGCAGCTCATTGTACCCCAATTTACCACTATTGTGTTGATGAGAGACTAGAATTTAGTTGAAGAATGAATAAAAAATTGATTCAGTCATCGTAGTTGGCTTTCCCAACACTGAGGGTGAATTGGTGATAATGTTATCTGTATAGAGACTATAACCACAGGTTATTAGACAGATACGACATTGCTATGATGAATCTACTTTTTTCCCACGTAGGGAGGTGATTTAAAACTTAAATTGCCCTGAACTATGATATATTAGCAGCAGAAAATTGAAAAATCCACTGGGTGCTGTGGTACATGCTTATAATCCCAGTGACTTGGAAGGCTGAGGCAGGAGGATTGCAAGTTCAAGGCCAGAGGCAGTCTGCATAATTTAGCAAGACTCCATCTCAAGACTAAAAATAAACAAGGGGCTGGGGATGCAGCTCAGTGGTAGAGCACTTGTAAAATATGCACAAGGCCCTGGATTCAGCTGCTATTACTGCATGTGAAAACAAAACAAAACAAAAACAAAAAATGAAAAAAAAAAGGAAAATTGAAGAAATCTCTAAACAGATACAGATAAACTGCATTGTTGTTGTTAGGTGCCGTCGAGTTGGTATCCAACTCATAGCGACCCTCATAGGGTTTTCAATGGCAGACTGTTTCGGGATTGCCTTGGGAGTGGATTGCCAGGTCTTTCTCCCATTTTTGTGGTGCTGGGAATTGAACTCGGGACCTCAGAGACTGCAGCACAGCGCTCTACCAACTGAGCTAAATCCCAGCCGATAAACTGCATAGCCCTCACATTCTGTATGTCTTTGTGGAAATCATCTGAAAATACAGTGGAGATATTTCCATAGTTTCAACCTACATGTTTAAAATATATTTCTCTTGTGTCTATTTTTTTTTTTTCTTATTCTGGTCTTTTACTGGTAGATTTTTCTTTCATTGTTTCTGAGTAGGATGAAAGATTCACAGGTTTATTTGCAAAAGTTTCAATGTTGAAATTATTTTTAAAAGATTTTTCTCTGCCTCTTTGGGTTCAATTAAATTTTGGTGAAACTCAAGAAATAATGAGCCTAGATCAAACAGTGGTCAAACTGTCTCTTGCCTTTCCAGGTCTGCAACAACCAGCAATTAGGTTTTGCACAGAGAATGAAGGGAGAACAAGACAGAATGAGTGGGCAGACTTGGGAATGTGCGATTTTTCTGACAACTGGTTCAAACTAGCTCTATGTGACATGTAGCCAGCATATTCCTGCGTATTCCTAAATTTGTGATTTCATTAAGCAACAAAAATCAGATCTGTTTTAAAGATTTAAAGAAGTGCAAAGAAACATAGAGCCTTATTTCATAATCACTATAAACTGTACTCTACAAGATAATCAGGAAGTGCCCTACGAGTCCCCCAAACCCACTGTCATCCTAGGAAATGCAGAGGTGATAATGGGAGCTTGTCATTGTAGTTCCTGTTCTTAGTTGCTTACAGGACTTGGGGCATCTTTTGAGGACTGGCGCTTTCAGAATTTTGTCAGATGTGTGAATTTAGGAAGATGTGACTTTGGCTTCCTAGCAGATAAAGGAAAGGGGTAGGTGGATGGTGAAGGCACAGGCCCGATCCTCTGCACCCTTTATTGGCCTTGCAGGATTGTTACGGTCACTGGGCCTGGCTAGAGAGTGCTAGGGCTGATCCATGGTTCATTCTCACCATCATTAGCAGATATTTGATTTGCTTTGAGCATAGCATGGCAGGGCAGACTTGGTGCTTTTTTCTTATCTGGGGCTGGTGACTTGAAGGTTGTGATACAGATGCTTAGCTGGAGTCTGAAAACCTACTTAAACTGTTGCTCAGCACAATCATGAAAGTCACTGGCTGTTTCCTCTCTCTTCTTCCCATAATTGTTAGATGACTAAGGAAGAAATTAAATGAGATGCTCCATGTGCAAACACCTAGTCCAGGTCTTGGCACGTGGGTGTTCAGTAAATTGGGATTTTCCCCTCACCTTCAGAAGCACTTTGCAATCTTCCAGAGAGTATTCTTAAGTGCAAAGAGTAGCAAATGATGACCTTCGGGATCTCAGATGTCTCATAAACTCCAGTGAGGAAGACAGGAGCCCCCAGAAGGCATGCCATTTGACCTTGTGGCTTTACCTACCCCAGGACATGTACTATAATTTTAGAAGTTTAGTGTTACTGGTTAGTGTCAGACAAGGCCGCAAGGAGTGGTCAAGTTCATTCCAAATACATCTTGTTGTATATCATATTCTTGAATTTGACTACTTACAACCATTTGTGGCTCATGAGGCATTTCTCTTAAGCAGAACATTAGATTCAGCATTCCCTGGTCATTCTGGATTTCAGGCAGGAAGTAATCAGCCCTAACCACCATTATGTGGAAATCTCATGAGAATGATGGGTAAGAACTTGGATTTATCCATCACCCATAAAGTACTCAGATGTCTGTGAATTTCAGTTATGTGCAGAGGTTTAATGGTGGATTTCTACTTGAAGAATAAGATAATGTGGAACATTTCTTCTCCAGCTCAGATAAATGAAAATGACAAACCCTGTTCATCTGGACCTTTCTGTAGCAGCCATTAGTTATACATCATCTCCACTTACCCATGCATTCAGTTTTTTTTTTCCAGATAGTTAAATTTTTCTGATAATCCAAAATTTCACTTTGGTTGTTAGACCTGGGCCAATCTTATTTGAACAACTACTTTTAACAAGCCTCAAAGAGGCAACATTTTTGAACAATGGCCATGTTTTTATTAAGGTTGTTGCATTTAGCTCATCTTTTGGCTCTGTAATATGGTGTCACCTCCAAGTTACAGAGAGAAACTGAGGTTCAGGGAGGCTACACACAAGGTCACTCATTGAGTCATGGAGCTAGGCTGTAACTTTGCCTCTCTGACTCAACATCCATACTCTGTTCTTTTAAGCTGCTGCCTACTCACTCATGGGAGCTAGTGGGAGACCAGAAAGAGGCTGAGAAAATCTTGAATCATCAGTCTTGAGTAACCAAGAATTGACAGAGAGTTGAGAAAATTCACCTCAATTTTATCACTTTAAAAACAAAGTAGATAAAATAGATCCGAAGACCAGTGGAACAGAATTGAGGACTCAGAGATATATCAATGTATCTGTAGCCACCTTTACTTTGACAAAGCAGCTGAGCAGGCAAATTGGAGAAAAGATGGCTTCTTCAACAAATGGTGCTGGGAAACTTGGATTTCCACTTGCAGAAAAATGAAAACAGACCCACACCTCTCAATCTGCATGAAAGTTAATTAGAAATGGATAAAAGATCTCAACATAAAACCAGAAACCTTGAAATTACTAGAAGAAAAGATAGGCAACATGCTCCAACACATAGGCATAGGAAAGCATTTCCTTAATTAGACTCTAATTGCTCAGGAAATTGCAACAAATATAGACAAATGGAATTACATGAAATTAAAAAGCTTCTGTACAGCAAAGGAAACAATCAACAAAATTAAGGAAGAACCCACTGAATGGGAGAAAATCTTTGCATCCTACACATCTGACAGAGGACTAATTTCTATAATTAACAAAGAACTCAAGAAAGCAATTCCCAAGACAACAAATAATCCAATACACAAGTGAGCAAAGGAACTGAGTAGATAGTTCTCAAATGAAGATGTTCATAAGGTCATGAAGCACATGGAAGAAATGCTCAATATCCCTAGACATTAGGGAAATGCAAATCAAAACAACTCTGAGATTCCACCTAACTCCAGTAAGAATGGCCAAGATCAATAAGACAAATAATAACAAATGCTGGTGAGGTTGTGGAGGAAAAAGGAACCCTCTTACACTGTTGGTAGTACTGTAAATTGGTTCAGCCACTTTGGAAATCAATATGGAGATACCGCAGAAAACTAAAAGTAGAACTGCCATATGACCCAGCTATACCACTACTGGGAATATACCCAAAGGGAGATGAGTCATCATACCATAGAGACACCTGCATCTCCATATTCCATGCAGCACTTTTCATAATAACAAGGATATGGAACCAACCAAGGAGCCCATCAACAGAAGAATGGATAAAAAATTATGGTACATATACACAATGGAATACTACTCAGCAATAAAAAAAATGAAGTAATGTCACTTGCAGCAAAATGAATGGAACTGGAGAAAATCATCTTAAGCAAACTAACAAGCTCAAAAAGAGAAATACCGTATGTTCTCACTTATATGTGGGAGCTGAATCATACTTAAGGAGGAGAAAACCCTATATACAAATTGACATATAAAAAATGCACAAGTAAACTTAGTGAAGAAGGGACAATATAAAGAGTAAAAAGGAGGGAGGGAACTAACGGAGGGAAGAGAAGATTGGGGAAAGTGGGATGGGGAGGAGGGATGAATGGGGAGAGGATGATCTCAGTGTAAACAGCAGAACTTCATGAGTACATTGGAAAAATAGGGGAGTATAACCCAAATAAGCATTTGAGTTTTACTACATATTAGCCATAGACTCCATAAACTTTGTGGGTTGACGAAAGTGTTGCCAGAAGTGATGTAAAGGATGCATAATGGAAAAAGCCAATGCTGTATTACTGTGAACCCTATCGTCATTTACTAATAAAGGGGAAAAAAACTGAAGTGGATAATTTTCCTACTTGGGAGGTGATTGTAAGGGATCATATCTGTAATCCCAGCAACTCAGGAAGCAGAGGCAGGAGGATAGAGACCAAAGGCAATCGGTGTAATTTAATGAGAATCTAACTCAAAATAAAAGAATTTTAAAAAATGGGCTAGGGGTGCATCCCAGCAGTAGAGTTGTAAGTAGGAGATGAGACAATGACATAGTGTATTAAAAATGTGTTGATAAATTGGGTGCGGTGATGCACACCTCTAATCCTAGCACCTCTGAAGCTGAGGCAGGATGATGTGAGTTCAAGGCCAGAGGCAGCCTGAGTAACTTAATGAGACCCTGTGTCCAAATAAAAAATAAAAAGGGGGCTGGAGATGCCGCTTAGTGGCAGAGCACTTGCCTACCATGTGCAAGGCCCTAATTGAACCCCCTAGTACTGAAAAAAAAAAAAAAAAGTTGATAAGTACAACCAGCAATCGATATACCAAGGAGGGTTGTTCTTTTAAGCCTGTTTTCCTTGGGAAGTCTCTGGGTCTGGGGAATGTGTCATTGTCTGTTCTCTGTTTTAGGAAGGTCACTGTGGTAGCTACAGGGACTGTTTACACTGGTTGAGAGCCACATCTGTTCTACACAAATAGTATCTGCCAAAGGAAGCAACGTGTTGTAAGGATTATCATGGGTGCGAGCACATTTGCTTGCTTAAGCTCTCTGGAACTTTCTGGCTAAAAGGCACAAGGGATTTTGAGAACTCATTTTGAAGCAAACCTAGTAGGTTTGTGAGGTGGTTCTCCATGGCAGGGCGCGAGGTTGGTTCTCTTGTTCCTTTGAGAAACTTGCTCATCAGCTTGAGGAGAGCAGAAGGAACGGAAGACACCACCACCTTTAAATGTGGCGTAGGCAGGAAGAGTTGGGGGTTGAGTGGCCACCTTCCTGTCTTCTTGACAATTGGGACTCAGGTCACTGATGAGTTACATGAACTACATCCCAGCTTATAGAGTGTCTAAACATTTCCACCTCTGTTAAAAAAATGAAATCATCAGTTACATTAGGTGTGTCTAAGTGACTTTTTTTCTCCTCACTGCCCATTCTCTGAGAACATCAGCTGAGATAGACTTTGTAGTACCTGGTCCAGCACGCTGTGGCAATGACACACACATTCATTGAATAAATGGACTGGGGAAGCATCTACAGAAGCCAGCCTAAGTTTGTGTAACAACCCGGAAGTAGGACAACCTCACGATAGGTCTGTATTCACATGAAGCTTATACACTGTGTTCTTTCAGGGTTTGTTTTTGTTTTTTGGTGGGCATTTTTATTGAGATAATCATAAATTTAAATGAAGTTGTGAGGAATGATATAGAGAGATCCTGTGTATCTTTTACTCAGTTTTTCCCAAGGATGACATGTTCCAAATATACAGTACAATATCACAACCAGAATGTTGACATTGATACAGTTGACTCAAGTTGTTCCTACGATGCACTGATTTTATTCAGATATGTTTTTAAAGTCCTTTTAAAATGATGAAGTATGTGCTGGGCATGGTGGCGCATGCCTGTAATCCCAGCGGCTTGGGAGGCGGAGGCAGGAGGATCGCAAGTTCGAGACTAGAGGCAGTCTCTGTAATTTAGTGAGACCCTGTCTCAAAAAGTTAAAAAGTGGGCTGAGGGTGCCGCTCAGTGGTCCAGCACTTGCAGAGCATGCAAGCGTGAGGCCCTGGGTTCAACCCCAGTACCACACACACACACACACACACACACAAAAAGATGAAGTATGACTAGGGTGGAAAAAAAAGCCAGGTCATGGGTTTCCAGGCCAATGATGGAACCAAGGTTTTCTGGGCCTCTGTTGAGATGAGGTTGGTTGACAGCTGCAGAGGAGAGGTGAATTTAGAGTGAAGACAGGAGACCCCAGTGGGGAAGAGAAATTTTCCCATGGTGCTGTGGGGCAGAGAAAGAGCCTTGCCTTGTTTTTAAGGACTGACAGGTCCTCTGCTGAGTGCCCTTCCTGCCCATGCCTCCTCCAGGAACCCCTCCCCTCCCTTGGCTCCAGCCCCTGTGCTGGGGATGTCTACAGTAGTTTGTGCTTGCAGGGGCCCTGAGTGTCACGTGCATCCAAACCCCAGACCACATTCTCCCTCTTCTGAACCAGAATTTCCAGAAGGTTTGAGAAGAATTAGTCTCTGTCTTTGTCATCCTTGCCTTTCCTTTCACGTGGTTGTTTTTCTTATTAGATTTAGGCAGCAGGTAATGAGGTATTGGAGAGCCAGTGTGCTGCTGCTTATTCATTATTTAGTAGCCTCTTCTCAGTCCCCGTTCTCATCCAGCCCCAGCAGCACACATAACATCATGCCTGGGATAGGTGGGTAATTCATGGCAATAGAAAGGAAGTATATTTCTCCATTGGGAGAGATTCTGAGCCAATGAGCCATGCAGCTCCCTTGATAAAGAGGAGATGAGGTGAAGGGAGGTGGATGGGGTGCTATCTAGGGCAGGGCGCTTGCATTCTGGGACCCTTTTAGTTCACCGCCTGTTGAGCCTAAAGGGGCAATTCTGAATAGTAATATGGCCTTGCTTCTATTTAGGGAAAGAAAAACCATCCAGCATTTTTATACTCCTAAATTAAATCCAGCCTTCTAGATTGGAAGGTGGTGGGTTTCCCATCATTTCCTTTTCATGTAGACTTAGAAAAGATCTGGATTTCAGCCTGTGAAAGTAACTAACCGGGTTAACTCTTACCTGTGAGCTCGACCTACCCTTCCTACCCTTTGGGATGCGTAGGCAGCAATGCATTTCCCACTTGCATGTGGGTGTGACCTTGAGAAGCAACATTTGCATCCTTTTCCCTTACCTGTTTTGCCACCCTCAGCCGCAGCCGTGGAATATAAAAGGCACTCCTTTCTGAGGAATTACTAATTCATAAACACATAGCTGTGTAATAGCAGCTTTTGGTGTGGAAACCCAGAAAATTTATTTCCAGGAAAAGCTAATCGAATAAAAAGTTTTTGCAAAGTGTTTATGGTATAATATTATTTCATAACATTTTAAGAACCCAATTTTATAATTTGCATCTTCTGGAGAAAATAATGTTATATTGTACTTGGAGAACAATTTAGTCAAAATGACCTTTTCAAGGGATTTGGAAAATGCATGTGTTAAATTATTCTTTGAAGTTATTGTATATAATCAGTTCTTTCAGGACCTTGTTATTTCTGGCAGTCTTTTTCTTTTTCTTTTTCCTCCTCCCCCCTTTCTCTCTCTCTTTCCTCTCTCATCTCTTTCCTCTCTTCTCTCTCTCTTCCTGCCTTCCTTCCTGTCTTCTATCTTCCCTTCCTCCTCCTCTTGTTTTCCTGTTGTCACTTTCTTTGTTTACTAGGGTTATTCTTCTTAAGTATTGAACACTTTATTCAGTACTTATTCTGATGTTTATATAAAAGATGAATACCAGAAAAAAGGACAGAGTTTTGCTTGATTGTTTTAGACTTTTCTTTGGATCCAAAGACAGTGTCTAAGTGACTCTAAATGTTCACACACTAGTAAGCAACCAGATAATTAGATTTGCCAAGTTGTCTCAAAATGTCCAATATTATATAAACATTGCCAGCCTTGATGCTTTCTGGACTTTGTAATGGTTTTCTATAATGATTTTGAACCTTAACTTTCTGTATAACACATATAGATTTACTTTTTTGAATTAAGGAAAGTGCGCTATTTTTTTTGTTGTTGTTTGTATGATATATAAAGACTTGAAGAAGGACACAAATATTGACTCTAATTCCACCACTAAGAAAAAAGAACTGTTAAATTTTTGATATATTTCCTAGGCCTTTCTACACATAGTTAACACTATTACTTTCAAGTTATATTTTGCTTCTTGGGTTTACTTGAAAATGACCTACTGGGTATTTCTCTATGTTGTAAACCTTCCAGAAAATACTATATATGCCTTATTTTTTTCTTTCAGTATTGGGGATTTGAACCCAGGGCCTTGTGCATTCTAGGCAAGTGCTCTACCACTGAGCCTAACCCACCCAGACCACTTTTTATTTTGAAATCTTAAGTCAGGGACTTGCTAAGTTATGCAGGCTGCTCTGACCCCAATTCGTGATCCTCTTGCCTCTGACTCCCAAGTTGCTGGGATTAAGGTATGTGCCATGGCAACTGACTGTATATGACTTTTGAATTCCAGGCAACTCTAGCTTGAGCTGTGCTTCATAGCCTGAGGCACTGCCGCCTCCACATTAAACATGGTTACAGGGTGCAAGGAGGGCAAGGAGGCTCTGCTTCAGGGGGTCCTGGTTGACTTGCCTTCTGTTCGTCAGGGTGTCATCTTCCTCCTTTCTTCCTTCCTCCCCACGTGGATGTCTCCCATGTTATTTCTCTCCTGCTTATTTCCAGTTCTCCTTTATTATTTGCCAATATTGATCCATAGCCTGGGGCTAAAGAACATTCATTGATGACCGAGTCTCTCCGTTTGCACACATTCTGTCCCGCCTACTGGACACAGGCTTGGCCCACTTTGGAGGTGGACGTTAGCTGCTGTCTGCATCAGTGTGTCTGGGTTCCAGGGGAAGCAGCTGCCTTTACAGGCCTCTTTCATGTTTACCTCTGGGTGTGAGCTGCACATTCTCTCTGCGTGCACATCTGAGCTGCACCCAGCAGCATCTTGTTCAAGATGGTGAACCTGTTTTTTACTGGCCAGGTCAGGCTGGCATTGCCAACAAGTGACTGTGAAACATGTCCTAGGTCATCCCATACCAGCTCAGCAGCCAAAGTCAGAAGATTAATAGGCCAGGAGCCACCCTGGCTTCCAAAGAGCAGATCAAAGATGCTTTCACTCCTAAGTTCCTGAGAATCGAGGAGGAGCTGGGTGTGGTGGCTCCTGCTTGTAGTCCCAGCAACTTGGAAAACAGAGGCCAGAAGATCGATCGTGAGCTCGGGGCCAGAGGCAGCCTGTGTGACTTAGCAAGACCCTGTCTCAAGATAAAAATAAAAAAGGGGCTGGGGGGCAGCCCAGTAGTGGAGCATTTGCTTGGCATGCATGAGGCCCTGGGTTCAATCCCCTTACCCTGTCTCCACCCTGTTCCCCACCTGCAGAGTGGCTCTGAGACTTCTTTTGCTGCCCACACAGTAGTAAGGAGAGACAGGCTGCTCTTGCTGAGCTTGACAGCGATTCTGTTTCATCGGTGACATCCCTGTCCTTCTCATCTTCCCCCGTGTCCAGTACACAGTGGACTGTAACTCACGTCACTAAGGTGTGAGGACATTGTCAGGGACAGATGCTATGCTCTTCCCACCACTCTCCACTGTTGTCTGTTTATTTGTGGGCAAATTTATCGTGGGCATTGCTGGGTTAGGCCTGGCGTGCTTTGTGAGCCTCGGAAAGTCCGTGGCCAAGTCCTTGCCTGCTCCTCCTCATGTGCCTCACCAGCCTTTCTTTCCCGTGATCACACACTTTGTCCCAGTTCCTTTCACTCACGTACATCCCTCTTCCTTGTGCCCCTGTGTTCCACCTGCCCAGGGTCACGCGTGTCTTATTCTAGAGCCTGTTTTTTCTTTTGAGGGCCTGGTGCTGGGGCTTGAACCCAGGGCTTCACACATGGTAGGCTAGTGCTCTACCACTGAGCTGTACTCTAAGTCCCTGCAACCTTTTCTAAACCCACATTTGTGTCTAACAAAACACACTCTATGTGCCAGTGGAATTTAATGTGTGAATTAAATAATAACTATGTTTACATACTTGGGTCCCTTTGGATCTCCCTTCAATTTCTGGGTCCAGTGGGAGCCTGGTGGTTCTGCCAATAGTGTCTTTGGAGAATCACTCAAAGAAAAGGAGGGAGAGGAAACTATAGGCTAGTCTTGAGCTACCATATCTTTAATTGGAATCTCTTCCATCAGGATTTTTTTTTCAAACCATCTTGTTATTGTGGTAAAATACATATAACACTAACTTTACCATTTTAGCTATTTTTGAGGGTACAGTTCACTGGCATTAAGTGCACTTAGTATGCTGTGTGACCATCGCCATGATCTACCTTTTACACTCTTTTCAACTCTGTACCCATTAAGCAATAGCTCCCCATTCCTTCTCTCTAGGCCTCGGCAACTTCCCTTCTACTTTCTGTCTCTCTGGTTTGCCTACTCTATGGATTTCATATAAGTATTTGTCTTTTTGTGGCTGGCTATTTCAGTTAGCATGAGGTCCTCCAGGTTGATCCATACTATATGTAGCATGGGCCAGAATTTCCTTCCTTTACAAGGTTGAGTGGTATTTCATTCCATGTCTGGACCACATTTTGTTTATCCCTTCATCTGTCCATGGTCACTGGGGTTGCTTCTGCCTTTTCACTATTTTGAATAATGCTACTGTGGATGTAAGTGTACAAATATCTGAGTCCCCGTTTTCCAGTTTTTCTGGATGTTGTGTGAAGACTTAACCTCCCTTGCATGTGAGTTTGGGGACTGTGATTAGTTTGTGGGCATGGAAGTTGTCTCCCTCTCGCGCTTTTCTGCCGTGTTAGATGAGTCATGTGGAATATAATGGTAGAGGTGGTAGGTTTCAGGATGTGTTGGACAGTTGGTTTTCTGTCTCACTTGTATCAAATAGGAAGCACTGGGGACACATTCCGGTGGCAGCTTCCCAAGGTGAGTAGGGCTGGAGGAACTGAAGCAGAAGGGAGGGCGGAGCTGGTCTGAGCATGGTGTGGCAAGGGGAGATTATAGGAATCCGTGAATGTGCACTTCAGGCTGGTGCTCGAGGGCGAGAGAAGAGTCCCAAATGGATCCCTGGTTTCTAGTTTGGGTAGCCCGACACCCATGGCCTAGGATGTCTGGCAGATGGGAAGTGTGCTGAGCCAACACAGAGCATGCATGGATTTCCGGCTACTCCAGAATGGAGGAGAACGCCCCATGGGGCCTAGGGATGATCTAGGATAAGGATAATTACAATGCGACTGCATCACGGAGCTGAGGAATGAAATAAAAAGACTGCATAATTAGTATGAATTTAGATTCTTATTCAGAGAAGAGGGTTGTATTTTTTTTACAAAAAATCCCTGTTATCATATCAGGATGTTTTATTTTGGGAATCTGTAGTGAAGGTTAATATTTTCTTATAGATGAAACTAGGGGTATAATTTGATATGAAATATTAGAAGTGCTTCCCCCTATTTTTGGTCTCACTTTGAACTTGAGGTGAGATTAGTTACCAGGATTTTCCTTCTTGAGTCCCTTGTTGCCTGGCCCCATGCGCTCCTTCTCAGCAGGCCTGCCGGTCCTCACCTGCAGACTCCCAGCCTTGCACTCGCTGGGTCCTGCTCCAGGTCTTGGCTCTGCAGGGTTGGGGTAAAGCAGAGTCAGCAGAATGGCTGTTTGGGAAAGCTTATGGAGTCACTCTCAAATACCTTGATTTTTGAGGTGCTGGTGGAGTGTCTAGGTGGATGCAAGTAGGTGGTTGGATGTAAGGGCATAAGGCTTAGTGTTGACCTGAGGCTGGAGGAAAATATGGGGTCATGCCCTCTGCCCAGGCATATGAGCTTGCCAGAAAGAATACAAGGCATAGAAAGAAGAGCAGAGGAAAGATAGAAAACTGCCCTCCTTTCTGTTCCCTCCTCTGTTCCTCTTAGGTGATGAAGTAAGGGATAGGGCCAAGGTTAGGCAGTGGTTGACCTGGAGCTTGGTCCTGTGCCACCTACATATGCACAATAGCACACTTCTGGGCAGGAAGAATGGGATTTTGGTGGATGGGCTGATGGGTGGTAGCCACATGGGCCGGGGAAGAAGTATGCCCAGAAGAGGGAAAGGCAGAGTTTAACCATGAGAACTGGGCCAGCTGGTGTTTGTCAGCTTTCTGTTACTATAACAAGGACTTGAGCTAGTCAAGTTATTAAGAGGAAAGGTTTATTTGGCTCATAGTTTAATAAGTTGCAGTTCTTAATCAGGTGGACCCATTGGTTTTCAGGTGCTGGATGGTAGTAGCGGGGAGCATGTGGCATAACAAAACAGCTCTGCCAAGAAGCAAAGGAGTAAAATGAAGGGACCAGAGAGTCTCATTATCCCCGTTACGGTCACTCCTCAAGTGAGTCAAAGACCTGCCACTAGGCACTTCCTCCTAATGTTTCTACCATCTCCCAATAGTGCCGCCATGGGGATGAATCTAATGCATGAGCACACCTAAGGTCCAAACCATAGGAGCTGGTGTTTTGGTATCAAGGGGTAAGAAGTTGAGAGAGGCCAGAGGAGACAGTATGATTGACAAGTGTTCTCTGCGTTTAGCCCTCATGACCTTTGTCACAGTTGTTTTGGGTAATGATGGTATGGAACCCAAGAGGGGATTCTTCCAGCATGCTCTCTTCTTCTTTCTTCAATTCCAGACATCATCGGTCTGGACATTAGGTCTTTTTGTATCTATCACCTTTTCTTACTGAAAATCCCCTTTGCAATTGAGAACACATTCAAAAGATGTCCATTATACGTTATAGATACCCATTTCAATACCAGTATGTGTGCGCAGATGCCTCTCTCTCAGGAGGCATTTCCTCAAAACTATTAACTTTACTTTAATTAAAGAAGATGGGCAGGCACAGTGGCTCACGTCTGTAATCCCAAGAACTCCGGAGGCAGAGGCAAGAGGATTGCAAATTTGAGGCCAGAGGCTGCCTGTGTAACTTAGTGAGACCCTGTCTCGAAATAAAAAAAAAACAAAAAATGGTCTAGGGGTGCAGCCCAGTGTTAGAGAACTTGTGAAGTATGTGCAAGGCCCTGAATTCAAACCCCAAGTACTGTGAAAACCAAAACCAATACAAAGAAAATGGGGCACACTTTTATTTTCTGGGACTCTAAACTCCCACGATGCTTAAGGAATCAGAGTTGCTGGGCATCTCCTTGGATCTTAGGAGCTGAGGTTTAGCTCAGTTGGTAGAGTGCTGCTTTGCTCTTTCTGAGGCCCTGGGTTTGATCCCCACACCACAAAAATGGGAGAAGGACCTGGCAGCCCACTCCTGAAACAATCCGCCACTGATAGCTGTTTCTGACTTACTGCTGCTTTGTGAATCCATTGATGGTAATAATAATAACAGCTGCAGCATACGGAGTACCTACCATGGTTGGGGTGCTGAACCAAGTGTCTGACATGGGTGCTTCATTTAATCCTCACAGTAGCCTCCAGAGGTGAGGGATACTAACTCCTCTTTATGAAGGAGGGAACTCTGACTCAGCACAACGGAAGTAACTTTTTGAAGCCCCACCTCTCCAATTTCAGCCTGCCTGGTGGCGATTCCCGGGAGGGTGTGTGAACGCAGACTGTCAGCACCCCCTGCCCCCAGGGTTTCTGAGTCAGAATAAAATTTCTAGCAAATTCCCCAGGTGGTGCTGCTGGTATTCAGGGTACTGCACTGAACTTGGTTGCCCAGTTGTAGGGCAGGACAGGGGGCTCCCTGCTGAGCTGTCCTGGCTCCTCAGCTGCACTCAGAACCCCCATGGAGGGAAGCCTCATAGCCCAGGATGGACTGAGGGCTTCTGGTAGGAGACTCAGCTTAGCGGCTCTGTTCCTTTTACTTGGACCCTGGTGTGCACGGGCATGGTTGGAAGACGCTAAGAGAGCATATTGTCTTTGCAGAACTTCAAACCATAGTAAAGTCCGCTAACACACAGTTCTGCATAGTCACTCCCTGCCAGTAATTCTCAAAGATGTCTGTGATAAGTGCTCCTTTCTTTGCTCCCTGTATACAACACTGCCTGACAGCTGAAGATAAAACAAACAAGCAAGCAAGCAATAAAAATTCATTACCCCTTCATTTTGTGGGTACTCTCCTAAGCTCACATCCAAGGACGCATCACCTACTTCTTGTCCCTTTTCTGCACACTTCTGGGCACAGGGTAAGTGCTGAATCCATACCTAATCAGCAGTCCTTCCTCCTTCCTCTGGATTTTGATGCTAAAATAACTTTAAATACTCTTGTTGTTGTTAGGTGCCGTTGAGTTGAGTCGGTGTCCGACTCATAGCAACCCTGCATACAGCAGGTGAAAGATTATTGTCAGTGCTTCTCTGCTGTTCATAAGGTTTTCAATGGTGGATTGATTTTTGGGAGTGGGTTGCTGGGTCCATCTCCCAAGCCTACAGCACTTGGTGTTCCTGGGTGGTCTCCCCTCCAAGTATTAACCAGGCCTGACCCTGCTCAGCTTCTAAGATCTGACAGGATTGGATGCCACAGTGGTATGGCTGCAGGCTTAAATACTCTAGGATCAGGCAAAATACTACAGAGCTGTACACTTGGAAGGTACATTTACTGGCAAATGCTTCTATAACGCTTACTGTATTGGGCAGCGTCTCCTGACTCGGCACAGGTGGACTCAGGGAAGCCTCATGATGACTCATAACGTGGATTGTGTCTCTGTGGAACAGATGAGGAAATGGAGGTGCTCTGAGGTTTCTTGACTTGCCTCCAAGGTACCACCTGGCAAGAAAGCAAAGCTGGGATTGCCACAGGGCAGCCAACTCCCAGGTGCATGCCCCTGACCACTAAGCTCCACCGCTTGCCAGGCACAGAGTTGGTGCTTTATAAAAGCCCACTAGATGGTCACGTGGCAATAAGTAGGCATATTAGATGCCAGGAGTCCAGGGAGCTTGTGTCTTCAATCAGAGCTGGACACTGTGTAGGTCACTCAGTGAGGATTAGCTACCCGAGGGTGGTCCACTTGGGATGGCAGAACCTCCTCCATGGTGCACCCCATCTTCCCTGTGGGCTGATGCGGCATTAATCTCCACTGTGATGAAATGTGGCTTCCCTTGAGGGGGTGGTTATTGGTATTTATAGAGCATCTTATAGCCCAAGAATTGCAGAAGCAACAGTTACCTCTTTAATCCTCTTAGCAGCTCTGCAAAGAAGGCCATGAACTCCTAGAGGCAGCTCTTGGCTCCTGTCCTTTCTTCACCCCACCTCACCCTCAGGGTTTACAGCACACAACCTGCAGCCCTATGGGAAGAGGAAGTAGGGTTTCTGGAGTGGTGCCAGGAACCAGGCATTTCCTGCAAGTCGTCTGAGTTGGGTGGAAGTGCAGGGCCACCTGGGGACCTCAGGTCCACTTGCTACATTCCTGGTCATTTTAGCAGACTTTGGCGCACCACCTTCCTGCTAAGGAACCTCACCAGCCACTTGCACTCCCCCCCGAGGCCAGAGAAGCAAGCGGGAATCCCAGCATTTGTTTTCCTCTTCTGAAGCTGCGACTTCTGCCTTGGCAGCTTTGCTGTTCAGAGAAAATGAAAAGGGGGAGGCTGGGGGAAATTTTCCTAGGTGTTCCTAGGCTTTCCCTATACCCACAGTTACGTGGAAGCCTGCGGGGCACATGGGATAAACAGCCCATGGCTGTGATGGATTGTCTTTTGTTAGGTGTGTGTGATCGAACTCCTTGGCGGTCCCTGAAAATCCGCTGTGTGGAGCTGAGGCTAATTTTGGTCACTGAACTCCCTGGTGGGCTGGCTTGAGGGTGCTGGAGGGTTCCTTGTTTACACGCATGCTTTCTGTTACTAGGATGGAGTGAAGCCCGAATAACGTCCACTTCTGTTGCAGTTGAGGCAGTTACAGACATTAGGCTCTGCCGTTGCAGGGCCTGTTGTAGGGTCGTTAATCATTTCCCTGCTCAGAGCCCTGGGCTAGCTGAAGCTACCAAAGAAAGGATGCAGTTAGAGAAATACTCACCCTTAGCTTCCCTTCCCTAGATGATGTCCAGCTGCAGTAGCTTCCCCTGTTCTGCCACATTCCTGGGTGGGGGAACTGAATGGAGCCCCCAGATGCCAGTTTGTGGGAGGCTCCTGTCTATCTTTGTGGAAGGGCATCCTTTGGTCTCATGGTTTTTATTGTTTGTTGTAACATTAAACATTATTTTTTTGAAATCTTGCTATGTAGCCCAGACTGGCCTTGAACTCGACCCTCTTGCCTCTGCCTCCCAGTATTTTTTTTTTTTTTATCTTTGTAATGAGCAGATTTCATAGCTGGTGCCTAGTAGCTCCATGCATGTTGCCTCCAGCCAAGGTCCTGAGACCTACGGAACCCAGGTCTGAGTTTGTATTCCATCTGCTTCACTCTGTCCTCACCCATGTGTCTGTCACCCAGGAGCTCTGCAAGAAGGAAGACTTAAATATTGCACCACCTGAGCTCTGAGCTCTGGCTTTACCCCAGGGCACCAGCGTCCTGCTTCCAGCCTGGCATTGCATTCTGTGCTCCTATCCCCTCTTTCAGTGCCTTCTCTGTAGCCAGTAATACCCAGTCACCATCTCCCCTCACGTTTAACCCCCAGAGAGAGGACAATGCAAGGACTGGGGGTGAGGAGGCAGGAAGGCTGATAAAAGAAGATCCTGGGATAAAATAGGAAGAAGGGAGCAAACACAAATTAAGGACTTTAGAAATTGGCCATACAATAATTCTTCTACCTCCTTCCCTACAGGAAGGGAAAGACTGGAGATGGAGTGCTGTCATTATTCCCCATATAATTATGGGAGAGAGCCAGAGTTCTTGGAAATGCCAGCAAAGGCAGGAAGCTTCTGGCAGCCAGGCACACTTGCTTTTCCAAGATGGTGCATGAAAGCCAGGCAGGGAAATTGGCTCCAGGGAGGGAGAGCGGATGCAGAGGGACCCCTGTGCAGTGATGTGGAAAGCCTCTTTGTGGGGTAGCTCATGGGATTAAACCTCATTTGTAGCTCTCTGTACATGGTCCCCAGGTTTCTAACGCATGTCAAATGGCTTCAGCAGAGAGGCTATCGTGCTGCTGTTTCTGTGGTCACAGTGGCTCTGGGTGGGAGCTGGACTGTGCCAGGCAGGGCAGATGTGAGGGGCAAGAGGCGTGAGGAAGCCCTTGTGTGCCCAGCTGAAATCTCCATCCTGATTGGCCTCTTCATTTCTCCTCCTTTTTCTGGCTTTTTCTTTTATTTCACCAATTACCATCCAGGGTAGAAAGATTGCTTTTGGGATTTGTGTGTTAAGCACAGCCGGGCGGGGAGGAGCCTTTCTGCAGGGAATGTGGTCAGAGCGTTTTTGCGTGTTTTTACTGCTCCCCATCCGGGTATTTCTCAGCAAGAATGCAAACAGACCTGAAATAGAATGTATTAGTAAGTGTAACAGAGAAGCAAAGGGTATTTTTAGTAAATATGGCTAAAGCAGATTATTGCAGTGAGACGGGGTGAAGGGAGGGTGCAGTCCCAGGGGTTGGGGCAGGTGGCTGACTCTCAGCTGTCCTTGGAGTTAACTGCTTGGCTCTGGGATTCTGGGGTGCTCAGGCTCTGGGTGATGCTGTGTTTGCTGCAGGGCTCATTGTCTGCCTGTTGTGGGGAGGTATGCAGACAGGCAGCACAGTGGTGGTGAGGACTGAGCCTCCCAGGTTCAGTGGTGAGGCACCCCTAGTCACAGACATGGCTGTTGCAATCCACCTGTCACGGGCTCCAGGAGAGGGGAGGCTGGGTCCACCACTGCAGGAAATCGGAGGCCCTGGTTGTTAGAGTGATAAGCACTGTGGGAATCCTAGGAAGAAAGGTGGGACTTAGATTGTGGCTTCCAGGTCATGAGGCCCCAGCCACACCACTCAAAACTCTTTATAATGCAGCTGCTTTATCTAGGAATGGAGTGTTAACACTTTCTTAGGGAGTCATAAGTCCAGACAAGGTCATAGATAAGGGAATGTTGGAACTCTCAGAAGAAAGTTGCTAAAAATGTCAAGAAGTTATATTTTCTGCCCTGGGAGATTCACTAGAATTTAATACCTGATAGCAATATTGAGCGTGTGTGAGCCTTTTTATAATGACACTGTTCACGGTAGGACAAAGTTCAACCCCACCCTTAGTGTCCATCGGGGCTCTGGCTACCAGATTACATAAAGGAAGGGCCTGATTCTAAGGGAGATTTCCGTCAGAGTCCCATGGCTCATCTCCAACCCGGATGCTGGTCTTTGTAAGCTGGCCAAGTACTGGCTGGCCATGATCCTCAGTGCCGTGTGGATCCCTGATATCCACTTCCATATTGTCCCTCATGGAAAACTGCTGTGTCCAGTGTGATAGTTAACTTCTTTTCTTCTCTCCTTCCTTCCTTTTTTTCATTTCCAGTGCTAGACTTGAACCCAGGGCCTCATGCATGCTAAGCAAGGGCTTAGCCACTAAGCTACACCCTCAGCCCCTTTTTTATCTGTTATTTTGAGACAAGTTGTTGCTAAGTTGAGCAGGCTGCCTCTGGCCTCAAACTCACAGTCCTCCTGAGTCACTAGGGTTATAGATATGTGCCATAGCATCTGGCTTTATGGTTAATTTTATGTGTCCATTCTGCTAGGCCACTAGGTACCCAGATGCTTGGTCAAACATTATTCAGAATGTGTCTTTGAGGGTGAGGGGTGTGTGTGTGTGTATGCATACCCACTGCGGGATCGTTTTTAGACAGGATCTTGCTGTGTAGCCCAGGCTGACCTGGTACTTGCTCTGTAGCCCAAGCTGGCCTCGAATTCATGATCCTCTTGCCCAGCCTCACGAGTGCTGGGATTATAGGTATGAGCCACCATGCCGATCCTGAGGGGGTTTTGGATGGGATTAACATCTGAATCTGTAGGCTGAGGAAAGCAGATTGCCCTCCCTAATGGGGGGGCAATTACTTCTAATGAGGGGGGGTCTCATCCCATCTGTAGAAGGCCTGAGTAGAGCAAAAGGACTGGTGTCTTCTGGGTCAAAAGGGATCCTTTCTGTCTGCTGGCTTTTGACCCAGGTCACTGATCCAAACTGAGACATCAGCTCTTCATGCTTCTCCAGCCTGTCCATCTTCAGACTGGAATTTACACTCACTGTGCACCTGGTCCTTCAGCTTGTTGAATCAGTCTATAGATCTTGGGACTTGCCAGCCTCTTACAGTCATGTGAGCTGATTCCTTATGATAAACCACACACACACACACACACACACACACACACACACACACACACACACACACACACCCATATCAATTCTGTGTCTATAGAGAACCCTGACTAATTCAACCATCTGCTAAATCAACTCGTACTTTGGGGGCCCAGCCAAACTCTACCTTCTACGTTATAAGATTTGGTAAAAAGGCAGTGAATCAGTAGAGCAGTAAAATTCAGTCTCTGGTGGCTTAGTCTTCGTGTATCATGTCATGGGTCAGAAACTTCAGCCACAGAGGCTTCACTTGTACAAATTCCCATGCATAAAAATTTAAACCCTAAGGGAGAAATTTAGGAGCTTTTATTTTTTTAAACAAGATTCTTTTCAAGATTCCTCTAATGAACAATTGCCCTCTTTTATTTGGAATATTTTGATTGATGCCAACCCTTCCAGGAACATATGGATTATTTCCAATGAACTACCCACGACACCCAGCCTCTAACGAATAAAACTGAACAGCCTTATTGATCAGTTCACAAGGCTTATAATTTGATAGTTTGTTCCACAGACCATTCGCTTACAGCTTGCATGGACCCAGATGTTGCCCTGTGGCAGAAAGAGCTTGAGTGGATTTGTACTTTTTTTGTGTGTGTATTTGAGTTTGATTTTATTGGCCTGACTCTTAAGTTATACTCGAGTCCTTTTCTAATCATTTAATGCCTGCAGCGAGCTGTGGCTCATCATCATCATGACACACATCCTAGAAGGAAGGCACCAAGTAACTGGAATCAGCTCTGGTAGATCCTGTAAGGGGCTCCTGTCACCAGGAAGATGCTATCTGGCTCGGAACAGTTCTGAGGGTTCCGTGGAACTGAGGTTTTTTCCTCAGTTCTAACAGTATGATGCTTATTCTGCACAGATTCTTTGTATTCAGCAAATGTCAACTGAATGTTATCTGAAATGGAGAATATGGATTTGGGGCAGGGAAATACCTGTAGTATAAAAGTATCTGCTTAATATATACCTATACCAAAAAGAGGGCTGGGTTTTAGCTCAGTTGGTAGGGCGCCACTCTGTAGTCTCTGAGGTCCCAAGTTCGATTCCCAGCATTGCAACGATGGGAGAAGGATGGATGTGGCAATCCACTCCTGAGGCAATCAGCCATTGAAAACCCTGTGAGGGTCGCTATGAGTCAGACATGACTCAACGGCACTTAACAATAACAACAACATACCAAAAAGATGTCTGTCTATGTTGTATTGACTATGCAAAGGGATTTGACTGTGTGGATCACAACAAATTATGGATAACATTGTGAAGAATGGGAATACCAGAGCACTTAATTGTACTCATGAGGAATCTGTACTTGGACTAGGAGGCAGTTGTTTGAACAGAACAAGGAAACACTGCTTGGTTTAAAGTCAGAAAAGGTGTGCATCAGGGCTATATCCTTTCCCCATACTTCTTCAATCTCCATGCTGAGCAAATAATTCGAGAAGCTGGATGTTATGGAGAAGAATGTGGCATCATGGTTGGAGGAAGGCTCATTAACAACCTGCATTCTGTAGTCGACACAACTCTGCTTTCCTGAAGGTGAAGAGGATTTGAGACAATTACTGATGAAGATCAAAGTATGCAGCCTTCAGTATGGACTGAGCCTCAGAAGCAAGGAAACAAAATCCTTACAACTGAGTCAGTATGCAACTTCATGATAAATGGAGAAAAGATTGAGATTGTCCAAGATTTTGCTTTACTTGGTTCTATAATCAAAACTCCTGGAAGCAGCAGTCAAGAAATCAAAAGATGCATTGCATTGGGAAAAGCTGTTGTAAAACACCTCTTTAAAATGTTGAAAAGTAAAGATGTCACATTGAAGACGAAGGTGCACCTGACTCATGCCATGGTATTTTCAGTTGCCTCATATGCTTATGAAAGCTAGACATTGAATAAGGAAGACAGGAAAAGAATTGATGCTTTTGAATTATGATGCTGGAGATGAATATTGACTATACCATGGACTGCCAAAAGAACCAACAGATCTGTCCTAGAAGTGCAATCAGAGTGCTCCCTGGAAGCAAGGATGGCTAGACTGCGTTTGACATATTTTGGATTAGTCATGCGGGACTAATCTCTGGAGAAAGGCATCATGTTTGGGAGAACAAAAGAAAGGAGGACCGTCAACTAGATGGATTGACATAGTGTCTGTAACAATGGGCTTAAATATAAAAAAGATAGTGTACCTGGGATACTGTCGGGAATGTTTCATTGTGTTGTACATAGCGTTGCTATTAAGTCAGACCCAACTCCACAGCACCTAACAACAACATCATAAGCAAAGCTCAGGGATTTGTGGCCCCTCCATTGAGGAATGTTGCATTTCAGGATCTCTACAGGGTGATGAACACAAGCCAGGGAAACTCTCCTTGTTGTTGCTGTTGTTAGGTGCCGTCGAGTCAGTATCTGACTCATAGCGACCCTCATAGGGTTTTCAATGGCTGACTGTTTCAGGATTGTCTTGGGAGTGGATTGCCAGGCCCTTCTCCCATTTTTGTGGTGCTGGGAATTGAACTTGGGACCTCAGAGACTGCAGTGTAGCGCTCTACCAACTGAGCTAAATCCCAGTCCAACTGTCTCCTGGGGACTCAGAAAACCTCTTTCCCAAGTTCTGCCCCCCTCACAACATCTTCTGCTCTGATCCTCAGAACATTATTCACTCCAATATGGATGTAACTGATAACAACTTAGATTTGGACTTCATGGAGTTGAAAATCTGAACTGAAGCTTCCAGTGTTTACTATTTCCTGGGTATAGAAGTTTGCCTGAGCACAGGAGCTTTCCAGGGTCCCCCAAATCCTAAAAGCAGGTGTATAAATCACCTGTGCAAGGGTGGTTAAATGCACTCAGTGGTTTTCTCATGAGCCATAAATGAGTGTAATTTGAGAAAAGGACCTTATCTTTAGAGAGTCGTCTTTAGCGCCCTAACTGCACTGAGCTTACCATGCCACAGCAGTCAGCAGCAGTTCTAGATGATGCAGGTGCCGAGGTGGACTTTTGTAATAGCCTGTCTGTGTGATGTAGAGAAGTGGAATAATCCCACACCTTCCCGACCTGGGGGTTACCATAGGGTACACACGGTTGTGCAGTTGCGCATTTTATACCCTTCCTTTCCATCTCTGCCACTGGGCTTTGTGGGCTTTTGTCTTGAGCTGCCACGTGAGTCTGCCTGAGGCCGACTCTGTAGCAGTGATTGTTTCAAGGGGAAGCTGGCTCCACAGGGAATGTGTGCCCATGCCCCCGCTGCTGCCAGGAGCTCAGACACCTCTAGAATTGTTCTCCAGCCCAAGAGGAAGGAATGTGTTGCTGGACATAGTGTTCTCTCCCTCCAAAGAGAATGTGGCAGCTGTGAACAGGGCAGCCACACTTGTAAGGCTGGGCGCTAAAAGCATTGGCAACACCTTGTAGGCCCTGTATCTGTAGCGATCGTAGTTGGGACAGGTTTTGTTTTGTTTTGTTTTTGTTTTGTGGTACTGGGGGGTTGAACCTGGGGCCTCGCACTTGCATGCTCTGCAAGTGCTGGACCACTGAGCTGCACCCTCAGCCCACTTTTTTACTTTTTGAGACAGGGTCTCACTAAGTTACGCAGACTGCTTCTGGTCTTGAACTTGTGATCCTCCTGCCTTGGCCTCCCAAGCTGTTGGGATTATAGGTGTGTGCCATTGCGCCTGGCTTCATAGTTGGGACAGTTTTTGAGGGTGAAATCTTGGGTGGCTCCGGAGTGGGAGCAGCCGTCCGTTTATCCTTTGGCCATTGCCTCTGCTCATGTTGAGCCTTAACTGGGCCTGGGGACCCCTCGAGGACCCTCCCTCCTGCCTGGTGTTCGGAGGCAGAGAACAGAGACAGCGCTTGCAGTTCGGAGTACAGTAAGGTTGGTGAAACATCAGTGCCGCCCTCGAAACTGTCAGCCAAGTGGGCTGCTTGCACAGCCGCCATGACACTCTTGCTTCCTGTGCCACCTGTCCTCTTAGGATCTATGATATGGAAAGGAAATCAAGGACATTGCTTAGTGGGAAGGCGGGAAAGTGCACGTGTGTGGCAGGAAAGGGTATGAGCGCAGAGGGAAGAAATCAGGCTTTGGACTTTGAAGGAATGGCTCAGAATGTTCCAGCCTCTGTGGTCACTTGCCCAGTCCGGTGGAGGTCGGGAGGGCTCAGGTGCTTCATTCATTGTGCATTGAAAAGGAGAACCATGCCTGGCACGTGATGGGGATTGAAAAGTGCTGAGCTGAGATGCTATTAGGTGTCCACATCCCATTTCTGTGTCTTTGGCAGAGTTCTCTGGCTCCAGTGCACACGCGCTCAAGATGTGGTCATTGCAGGATATGGGCATGCGTGTGCAGGTGTCTGAAGACAGAAGTCAGGCCTCACGGGAAATCCCCAGGCGCATTTTTCTGTGCTGTTCTGGCACAGACGGGTCATGATGAATTGAGCTCAGTGGACTGGACAAGACTCACCAAATCAAGGACAGAGATGAAGCTAGGTGACAGTACTTTTGCCAGGAAAAGCTTAATTTACTTTATTAACTGGTTTTTAATTAGGAAATGACTATAGCTTCATGGATGCAAATCATTTTCAAACTAGCTTTTGAGGTGATATAAAGATAGGAAAATGGTACAGGGAGGGGATGGGTGAGAGAGAATTTCTGTTCTAAAAGAAAACTCTACCAGAATAAAAGATCCTGGAATTCTGTGGCAGGAGGAAATCAGAGCTGAGCCTGAGGCCGTCCAGCCACTTGCCAGCCAAGGGAACTAGGCAAGCTGTGTTTCATTTTCACAGCTGGAGGGAGTGCAGTGCCCCACAGCAATGCTGAGAGGATTAATTGAGATAATATAAAGCAGGCAGGTCCAGCCCGTGGCCCGCAGGCTGGATGTGGCCCAGAGCAGCTTGTAGTGCGGCTCCACAAAATCTTTTTAACATCATGTGTTTTTTGATGTTTATTTTCTTCATGACCCCCTTACTATATTTATGCACTGACTATTTTATATAATTTATGTGTGGCCCAACACAATTCCTCTTGACTCGATGCAGCCCAGAGAAGCCAAAGGTTGGGCTTCCCTGATATAAAACATTTCTCATAGAGCTAGGGGTAGAAGGGCGAGCTGCCAACTGCTAATTGTTGGTAAAAATCATTAAAGTCCTGTAGTGTTAGTTCTCAATCTGTTTCTGCTTAATACACTTCTAACTGGAGGCTTAATTTTTTTTTTTTTTTTTTTTTTAATATGGCCCCTTGGTGAAAGATGATTCTGGAAGCATTGATTGTGGAGTTCATGACCGAAGGCCGTGGTCTGTGTCCTGCTCTGGGGCTGCCCTCCACGTGGGAGGTTAGTGGCAGAGAGCCTAGAGCACATCCCAGTGAAATTTCGCCATTCTCTGGGTGGGCGGAATAGTCTCACGGTGGTGTTCTGCTCACTAGGAGATTAGAGTAACAAAAATGTGCACGCTGGCCGGACGCCGTGGCGCATGCCTGTAATCCCAGCAGTTTGGGAGGCAGAGACAGGAGGATTGCAAGTTCAAGACCAGAGGTAGTCTGCGTAACTTAGTGAGACCCTGTCTCAAAAAGTAGAAAAAAAAAAAGGGCTGGGGGTGCAGCTCGGTGGTCCAGCACTGGCAGAGCATGCAAGTGCAAGGCCCTGGGTTCAAGTACCGGGGGGGAAAAAAAAAGTGCATGCAGCCCAGATTGCTGTTGCTTCCAGGGGGTAGATCTTCCACATCCAGTGGACTGGATGTCATCCCCAGTCATCTGTGGCCGCTTGGCACATGTGAATGTCCTGGCAGGGAAGTGGCTTGTAGCTCCTTGAGCTGGACACAAGGGGCCAGCTGCTCCCGGTGCTCCCGGTGCTTACGTTGACCCTCGTTTACTACTTTCTTAGTATAAGATTGTTCATCTTTGGGGCTGGTTTTGAAGCATCCTTCCCACCTGTCTGTGGCTGATCAAGGATTTCAGCTTCTATAGTTTTCCTCCTGTGCTGTGTGACAGGTGCTGTGTGCTTTTATTAATGGAGGAAACCCTTGAGCACTTGCTTTTTAATATAATTTTACTGATAACTTCACAGGGCATTATGATGTGTTTACTGAGCCATGTCCATAAATCTTTTCATGATGTGGACTCTTTAAATAGCCATTTCCAGCCAGGTGCAGTGGCACATGCCTGTAATCTCAGTGACTCTGGAGATGGAGGCAGAAGAGTTGCAGGTTCGAGGCCAGAGACAGCCTGTGTAACTTGGTGAGACCCTGTCTCAAGATACAAAACAATAATGGACAGAGGTGCAGCCCGCTGGTAGAGTGCTTGCAAAGTATGTGCAAAGCCCTAGGTTCAACCCTCCAGTACTGCAAAGAAACCCTCTCCCTCCAAACTGTAGTCTTTTTCTGGTCTCTGGTATATACTCTCAAGATAGGTCTTGCTGGTGTCTCCTAGCAGGCAGTGGCAATGTGGCTAGTGAAGTGATTTCAGTGAGAGTTTAAGGAGCCCAGGCTGAAGTCAGCAGACTGGGCAGGTACCTTTGGGATGTTCCTAATGGCCCTGGGGAAAATGTGGCTAGCACCACCAGCCTTCCACCTTACTATGTGCTGGGGCAGGGGAAAACTTCCAAGGTCACCTAGTGTCCATTCTTAACCTGTTTTTGTTGTCTAAAACATCTATTGCAGGCCAGGCGCGGTGGCATACGCCTGTAATCCCAGCGGCTCTGGAGGTGGAGGCAGGAGGATAGCAAGTTCGAGACCAGAGGCAGTCTGTATAATTTAGCGAAACCCTGTCTCAAAAAAAGTAAAAAAAAAAAAAAAATGGGCTGGAGGCGGCAGCTCAGTGGTCCAGCACTTTCAAAGCATGCAAGTGCGAGACCTTGGGTTCAACCCCCAGTACCACACACACAAAAAAACAAAAACAAACAAACAAAATCGATTGCTATTTATGCATCTTGGCACCATAAAAATGCACAGATGCACATGCCTGCAGTATCCTGGACAATTCCAGGAGTTCTCTCACTGCCTGAAATATACTGATGGACCATAGATAAGGAACAACTGATTCCGTGTAGTCTAGATCCCCCCATTCCATTATTCACGGCTGAAAAGATTATGGCAGGATTGCCTCGCCACCTAGCCAGTACATAGCAAAGCCAGGGCCAGATGGCCTGAGCTGGCCTAGACTCTCAATCCAGTGCTCTTCCCACAAGCCTACCCTGCCTCTCACCTGAACTGCTCTCAGTGACAGTCACATGGAAATGACAGCTCTCTCTTTGTATCTCAGGGTAGATTGTCTATGCATTTGCTTTCCTGACCCAGCTAAGTAGAGGGAAGCCCTGAGTGCCATTATTGCTTGTCTTGCATCCGCATCCCAACATTTGGATTTCATGTAAATTCTGGGAAGGTAGAGAGGGAAGGAGAATTTGCAGCATCATCGGGGGCTGGAAGCGTTCATCTGTCCCACTTTGCCTGATTCTGTTGGCGAGCTGTAGTTTGGGTGTAGAGATTAGCCACACGGAAGGGATATGGGGAACAGAAGGTGCGTTAGTTTGCGAGGGCTGCTGGAACCAAGTGCACAGACTGGATGGCCTCAGCAGCGCATGTGTGTTGTCTCATGGTCCTGGAGGCTGGGAGTCCAAGGTTAGGATGTTGGCAGGGCTGGTTCCTTCTTGCTGCTGTGAGGGAGAGAATGTATTCCAGCTATTCCAGGCCTCCCTGCTTTGGCCAATAGATGACCATCTTCTTTTGCCTTTTTTTTTTTTTTAATCATCTTGTCCCCTTTATGCCTATCTCTTTGTCCAGTTTTGTAAGGACCAGTGATAGGGACTAGGAACCACCCTAATGACCTTACTTGATTACATCCATAAGGATCCTGTCTCCAGATAAGGTCACATTCCGAGGTACCAGCTGTTAGAATTTCCATTTATGCATTTTGGGAGGTTGCAGTTCAGCTCACAACACAAGGCATTTCCTGGTTGGCAGGTCTGGGTGAGGCATCTCAGTGGCCCAAGCTTGGCTCAGTCTAGCGCACTTCCGTGGCACTGATATATTGAGACTCTGTGACATACTTTTCCTGTGAAAGGTGTCAAGACAAATCTTTGGAATGCTGAGGGAAGTTTTACTTTTCCTTGAACACCTGGCAAGTATACTGAGCAAGTAAAATTCATTTGGGAGTCAAGATGGAGGACAGTGGAAGCATTACTTCAACTGCATCCATGGAGTGGTTCTGACGTTCATGCTTGGAAGCAATGGGGCTGGGTTTGGGAAGAGTCCCACGTCTCTATTCTTAAATGTCTGACTTCTCAGACCCAATCCCTACTGTCTTGTCGCCACTGAGGACGGATTTTCCTTTGGAATTATATTCTGTAAGCTGAGTTGGTTATATTTCTTTGGCAGTGGGGAGATCACACTGCCTGAGGGTTGCATACAGAAGCAAATTAAAGACATGACCACCAAGATAAATAGATGAGGAATTCTAGAATAGTGCCTGTGCCATCAACCTGCTTGGATACCCTTTTACTGTTATTTATTTATTTTTGCAATACTGGGGATTGAACCCGTGACCTCATTCATGCCAGACAAGTTTGCTACCACTCAGCAACACCCCCAGCAACAATCCAACTATGATTTTTTCCCCCATTTTTTTGTGGTGTTGCTATCACATCTCTTTTAATTTACTCATTGCATGTGGGGTGAGTCAACTGGATTGCAGCTGGGCTGCTTCATTGAGGTCACAGTTGATTTCTCTTGGAAGCCAATCCCATCATCAGAGCTTTAAAACAAATAGGAAATGCATGTTGGTGTAAAATGTGGGGATTGTGATTTAGGGGAAGTGAGAGGAGATAATGTGGTAGGAGTAATTGAAGGAATATCATAGGACATTGATCCTGAGACTGGAGACCCAGGTTAATGTAATAAACACCTATACAATGCAGGCCTTGTGTGTGTGTGGGGGGGAGATAGAGCCTACTGTGGTCTCCAAGGGGAGGAATGAAGAGCTTAGCACGGTTGGGTGTCTGGGGCCTGATTGTCATCATGTCATTCTTGATGAGACAAAATCTCAACCATTTATAGTACAGTACATCTGGTGACGATAAATACCAGAAGAAGCTTAAATTTAGTTAGAGAACCAGATTATCTGTGGTGGATTATCTATGGAAAATGTTGAATCCCAGGCCAGCATCTCTCTGTATATTTTTGGCATATAGCTTATTTTTGAGCCCTTTTTCCTTATCAGCTGTTGTGTGCTTAGGAAATAACATGCTAACTTTTAATACTAATATGCATAATACATATTCTATCAGAAAATCACTATTCCTGTCCAGGGGATCACAAAGCCAGGTGTCTTGGTATTCATTTCTTATTTTCTCTTGCATTGGGTTTCTTTGTGACATTTCACCTTCACTGGTTTGGTGAAGAGCTAACCAGATACATGATTGTTATGAATTTGAGATCTGGTAATAGGATGAATTCTAAAGATAAACTAGTGATCAGTGGAGTAGGAATAGCTTTGACATAGAATTTCACGTCATAGAAAACCTTCTCATGTAAAATTAAAGCCATCATATCAAAATCCTCCCTTTAGAGAAATTTAAAACTGTGAACTTGTGAGCTAGAAAGTTAGATTCTAGTTCTTTTCTTTTTTGGTGGTATTAGGGGGTGGAACCCAGGGCCTCACAGATACTTTGCAAGTGTGCTGCCACAAAGCTGCACCTCTAGCCCATTTTTTACCTTTTATTTTGACACAGGGTCTTGCCAGGTTGTGTAGGCCACCTCTAACTTCGAACTTGTGATCCTCCTTGCCTCAGCCTCCTGGGTCACTGGGAGAACGGGTGCGCACCACTGTGCCTGGCAGATTCTGGTTATTCTAAGTCAATTCCAAAGCAAGCATATTGCTTCGTTATTTTTGACTGTCTTTAACTTATATATTTCCTAAAAAAATGTCAGATGCAGAAAAATAATTGTTTCTTCTAACTGCTATATGTTCAGATGACCTTATAGTAATGTAGGGTATAAAGATATCAATTTTAGCAACTCTTTAGAATGAGCTAAGTGTTCTCAGGAAATATTTTCAGTTAGTTAAAAAAAAATGATATGCCTTTCCCAATTATCCAAAATTATCCAAGACACTTCCCCCCTCCCTCTCTCCTGCTCTCCCTCTCTCCCCCACTCCCCTGCTCCCCCTCTTCCTCTCCCTCCTCTTCTTCCCCTCATTCCCTCCCTTCCCCCTTCTCTTTGTCTCTGTCTCTGTCTCTGTCTTTTTTGAGACAGGATCTCATTCTGTTACCCAGGCTAGCCTGGCGCTTGCTATGTAGAACAGATTGACCTTGACTTTGCATTAATCCTCTTGCCTCAGCCATGCCTGGGATTACAGGCATATGGCACCACTCCTGACTCGATGTTTCTCTTTCAGTGAGCTCTTTCAAGTTTTTAAAGTTTTATCTTAATTTTTTAAAGTCAAAGATCGTTTTCTGGTACATTCAACACTCTTAAGAAATACTGAATTCCAGAATGGTTAGCTTAAGTGTTTTGTTCACTTAAGGTTTGATGCCTTTTGGGAAGTGGAGGAATAAACATTTGGGTGACTATGGAAGGTTGAGAATATTCTCATTTGTTATACTTGGAGAATATAGAAAGGAAGAATAGACAAGAGGATTCATAGCTGTCCGTCAAGGATTTACTCAGGTGAAAGGTAAAATATTGGAAATACATATTCACTTATTGTTGGAAAGGTCTGCGTCTGTACCACTGTGGTGTCTGATCCCATCAGATCTCAGAAGCTAATCTGGGTTGGCCTGATTAGTCCTTGGATGGGAGACTGCCTGGGACCACTGGGTACTGTAGTCTAGGGAGAAGGACCTGGCAGCCCACTCTCAAAACAATCAGCTGTCGAAAACCCTACGAATAGGAGAGAAGCACTGACATGGTGGTAAGCATGGCACAGTGTCAGGGAGTGTTTCGTCTGTTGTATAGAAGGTCAGTATGAGATGGACCTGACTCGGTGGCACCTAACAACAACATCTGTGTGCCAAATGACTGGGGGTTGAGAAGAGTACAATTTCATAAAAACTTGGTTTATGAAAATTGACTGAACTTAAGCTTAGCAAGTTGGCAACACAGCACAAATTAGGTAATGGGATAGAAAATACCTCGGCTGGGATCGATAGATGAAGAGCACTGTCAGAGTCTATTTCTTTGTGTGGGGTGGAGGCAGGGTGGGAGGAAAGAGGGAAATAGAGGTGGGACAAGAATGTGCGGATGGTTAGCGGTCAAAGCAGTGGAGACTCTGGGATCACCAAGCACCCTAAACTGAGAGTCCAACTCTATAGTCTGAGTCAGATGGAAGAATCTCATCTGGCTTGTGACTAAGATCTTAGAGTGACCACCTGGCATCCACAGAATGAAGGAGAAGAAGCCTTCTGGACTACCCAGGTAGGGAAGGCCTTGTGCCAAGAATTGATGGGTTTTGGTGACAGCGAGAGTGATCCAGGGACTCTTTAGCTAAGATAAAGCTGAACTATATATCCACCAATATGTCCAATTTCACCTGGGGTCAAACCTGAATCACCAGGCAAGGGGACACTTTAGCAAGCGTTGAATCTGTTCCATTGCTGGATACCTTCAGAGTGGGCCAGACCACAGCTGCTCAGAGATTGAGGGAACAGAAAAGAGACTCAGGTTTCCAGAGGGAGCGGTGACGGGGAAGACCTCCAAGACTGAGAGTAGGTGGAAGGCCAGCTGGTTCTTCAGATCTCAGGGCCCTAAGACAACATAAACAGCAATATTGTCATTGAATACAGTGTTTCCTTACATTCAAGCTTGTTAGGGATATGGTTCAGTCCTAGATAGTAAAGAAAAGTAATGATTATATTGCCTTGCTTTGTCCAAAGAGCCTTTTGCTTCCATACGATATTACCTGACTAAGGATTTGTGTCACTTTCAGGGTTTACATAGCAGATGTATTCCTGCACTGTTTTAGCAGTAGGTACATTAAGGCATGGATTGTGAGTGACTTCCCTTGAGTCATACCTGAAATCTGCTTTCTTGGTTTCTAGATTATTTTTTTTCCATATCAAACTGAGTGCTTTAAAATCATTTGTAATCTTTGGCTAATTAATGGGTTGTATGCAAGATGAATGGAAGCAGGATCAGATAAATAAAGGCTTCCTGGGCAGTTCTTCCCTATTTTGTCTTTTTATCAATCTTAATACTGAGATGCTGAACCAGTAAGGTCATTTAGGGTGACCAGTAACCTTGGCCAAGAAGCAAATGGATGATTCTAATGGGTCCTGTTTCACTGCCAGGAGCCTCCACCTCTTTTCACATTCTGATAAGAACCTGCTGCTTCATCTTTGCTGCCCACAATCCATACCCGTATGCATTTTTCATGATTTTCTTACCTTCTAGTTGCTTCTGAAAAAACATAATAAAAAAAGAAAGACATGTCTGAGCTGAGAGCAGAGGTGAACACGTTCATGTAGCTGGCCCTGGGGCATTGGGATTGATGTTCCCCTAAACCTGGATCCCTTACAAGGAGACTCGATGTCGGGGAGGTGGCACACATGGGGTTTTATCATTGGATTTGGCTGCAAGAACACAAAAGAGGGTGATTTTCTCGCTCTTCTTCAACAAATGTCACTGTGGAACAGACCTAGGAAAGCAAGGCAAAATCGTTAGCAGGCAGTCTGCCCTTTAGCTGGGAAATTTTGAGGAAACTATTTTATGGGGAAATTGATGAGTGTGAGTGGCCCCATTACTTAACAGTATGTCCCTGCCAAGACTTTGGTGTATAGTTCCGGAACCTCACCATATGCTCTAGACAAACTGATGGTGTCCACAGCCTATTTAAGGAGAAGGAATTACAGGAAGAATTCCCCACAGGTTATTTAGTAAGGTTGTGACAGTGCTGGAATGTCCAGTGAGGGTGTGGCTTTGACAGTGTGGAAAATTTGCAGGGTAGAAGAAAGTTACCTGACTCCTTTTGCACCTGGATCAGAATCACTCACTTTTGGATCCATCCAGGGTTGGACTCCCCTTTTGTTAGCCCATGCTGAGGCCACAGGACATTGGGATGCACCTTTACTCAGCATGAATCTGCTCTGGTTGTGCCAGGCAGCCAGTATTGGATGCCTGTCCCCATGGGTTTGGAGATGTCATTGCTGAAGGAGTGAGAGGTAATAGGATAGAAAATACCTTGGCTGGGATCGATAGATGGAGAACACTGTCGGAGTATTTTTCTTTGTGTGGAGTGGAGGCAGGGTGGGAGGAAAAAGGGAAATAGAGGTGGGACAAGAATGTGTGGATGGTTAGTCGTCAAAGCAGTGGAGACTCTGGGATCACCTGCCTTTCTAGTGCCTAAGGATTTTATGGGAAAAGTAAGATATTTCGGTATATGGTAGAAAAGACAAGGCTTACCCTTGCTGTGTGACTTTGGGCAAATCACTCAACCTTTTTGGACCTCTGTTTAGCTAGGATTATCTTTCTAAAGAGGCTTGGGCATTCTGCCAGTTGGTCATCTAATCGATCTCTCTTTTAGAAAACACCAACGTATGAATTTTTCGTAAGGGGCTCACCAGTTTAAGTACAGAGAGCTGTGTTCTGTGCCTCGTACTTTATTGATTAAAAATGACGTTATCAAATTCTCTGGTTAGCACCAAGACAAGGAAATGACACTGTTATTAAATGCTTGCCATATATACACTCTCCCATAGATTGCCTCGGTGGAGCCCCACCAGAATCTCCTGTGGTTGGCATTCCATTTCATTTTGCAGATCAGGAAATGGAAGCGCCCAGAGGCAGTTTGCCAGAGACCTTTGGCTGAATCATGCACATATCTGGCATCAAGATTCACGTCCACCTGAGTCCAGACCCCAAAGCATTTTCTGTATTCCATGTAGCTTCTCAACTCAAAACCATTCTGCTCACAAAGCAAAGAAGGGAAGCAAAGAGAAGACAGGAACGTGGTAGTCCCAGCTTATGTGAGTAGTAGCAATTCCCTGTTTATTTTAGCTATGATTGTTTTTCCATAAATAGTACCCTGGGGCAGAAATTACTCATTCTCCATTTTTTTTTTTTTAATTGAACCCTACTATATTCAAAGCACAGTGCACTGGCTCAAATTCCCTCAGCGGTGCAGTGATTCAGAAATTCTAATTCTTGTTTACACTGTCATAGAGACATGGAGGACTTACATACAATGGGGCTTGGATTTAGCTGGGGCAGTGAGGTCTCTGTGCTCAGTGCTTTTCTGTAGCATTGTCGTGCCCTGTGCTTAGTTGCCTTGGCTTGTGTTCATACATTCCAAGTATTCACATTTTGTCTCTTGTGTGCACAGCTCTGTACTAGGTACTTGGAGGAAATGAGAAGAAAACATCATGAGCCAACTGCGGTGGCACACACCTGTGATCCCAGTGACTTGGGAGGCTCAGGCAGAAGGATCACAAGTTTGAGGCCAGAGGCAGCCTGTGTAACTTAGCCAGCCCCTATCTCAAAATTAAACATAAAAAAGGGGCCAGGAGTGCAGTCCAGTGGTAGAGCAATTGCAAAGTATGTGTGAGGCCCTGGGTTCAACCCCTAAGTACGGCAAAGAAAAAAAGAAGAAAACATCATAGACCCCGTTGTCTGGGAGTTCATGGTTTATTTCAAGAGATAAGTATATGCAGGGATTCTCAACTTGGAGTGACTCTCCCCCACCAACATTTGGCAGATCTGGAGACATTCGGGGGTTGTGTGTGCTGCTACTCATGTCTGGGTAGTGGCCAAGGATGCTGCTAACCATCCTGCAGTGCTGTCAACATGGTGTGTGACAGTTCCAAGGTGTGTAATACCAGTGAATGCCATGGAGGGCGCTAGTAGGTGAGTGATGCTCTCAGAACTGTGGTCCCTAGGAAGAGTGTGTGTGTGTGTGGGGGGGGGGGTGGACTAGAGCAACCTGGCATTTAGACAGCTGGAGGAAGGACAGGCATAGCAAGAGCAGGCCACAGCTTAGAGGTGGGAGCAAGCATAGAAGCCCCACAGTGGAGCAGAGAGCTGTGTTGGGAGACATGGGGACCTGGCCTATAAGGGGACAGAGGGCACTGCGTAGATTCCGGGGCAGAGGAAGGCTGTAGGCACATTGTTTTGAGAAGGTTGGTCCACAGGGGTGGGTAAGAGACTGGGTGGAGAAAGGCTGGGCTGGAGTGAGGAGAGTCCAGAGGATGAAGATGGAAAAGCAGACTCCAAATGCTGGAGGGAACACTGCCAGCCTCTGGCCTGCCCTCAGTTTACCATGTAAAGATTGCAAGGAAATAAAGTGTTTTGGCTCTCAGGCTTAGCCAGCAACCCCTGGGAGCCTCCCCAGCCGCCCACACACATACATATATGTATGTATGTGTGTCTATGGATATGTAAATGACATCATCTGTGTCACAGAGGAGGAGATGGAAGTGCAGTAACCTGTCTGAGGTTCCTCCAGGAAGCAGCAGAACTGGACTTTCCTCTGGGGAATTGGACACCAGGACACTTGCTGTCCAGCCATGGTGGCCTGTGTTCTGAGTGTGAGGCCATCCGCCTGCCCTGGTGCTGGCCGTGGCCATTCCAGGGGCACCAAGAAGGAGGTGTGCTTGGGACTTGGTGCCTGGCTGCAGCATGGAGTTCTGTGGTGTGCCTGAGGTCCTGGGAGGCTGGTGCAGTGGCCCTTTGCAGCCTGTTCTCCTCGGAAGCCATCTTTACTGCAAGGGGAAATTGGTTTTGCCAGCCCAGGGTTTCCGTCATCATTTTAGCATCTCTGCATTTTCTCCCTTGGCCCAGGTTTACTTACTTCTGCACTGTTGCCATTTAGTGTGTTAGTGTATGTGTGTGTATGTGTCTGTGTGATTCATACATATATAGTAGTTGTTGTCGTTAGGTGCCGTTGAGTCAGTATCCGACTCATAGCGACCCTCATAGGGTTTTCAATAGCTGACTGTTTCTCAATGGCTGACTGTTTTGGGATTGCCTTGGGAGTGGATTGCCAGGTCCTTCTCCCATTTTTGCAGTGCTGGGAATTGAACTTGGGGCCTCAGAGACTGCAGTGCAGCACTCTACCAACTGAGCCAAATCCCAGCCCATGTGTGTGTGTATATATATATATATATATATATATATATATATATATGCATATATGCACATGTGCATGCAAACGTGTGCGTATGTGTAGGTATGTCTGTGTGTGAGCAAGCATATGTGTATGTTTATGTGCATGCATGTATGTGTGCATGTGTGTCTGTTTATGTACACATGTATGTGTGTGTGAGCATGTGTGCATGTATATTGTATAAACGTGTATACATGTGCATCTATGCATGTGTGCCTGTATGTGAGCATGCATATATGTGTGCGTATATCTGTATGTTTATGTGCATACGTGTATGTATGTGTGTGTTTGTATACATGTGCAAAAGTGTACATGTGTGCATTGCATGTGTGCATGTGCATATATGTTTGCACGTGTGTGCTTGTGCACTTGTGCCTGTCCCATGTACTTCTGGGGTTCCAGGAAGAGCGCTTGCCTCTCTCCCTGCCTCACACAGCCAGGGGCCTGCAGATAATGTATTTAAATATATTCAATGAGATGCGTAGACCAAAAACAACTCCTGGGAGCTGGGTTTACAGCTGAGTAGCAGGTCCCCTCTTGGCATGTGTCACAGCCGTCTGGCAGCCTGAGCTGCTTTTAACAAGGGAGGGGCAAGGGAGTGAGGAGTGGAGGCTGGGGAGAAGGGAGGCTGCGAGGGAGAAGGTGTGGCAGGAGCAGAGTGGGCTGCTGGGACGTGAGCGGGAACATTCGTGAGCAGAGAGCGTCGTATCATGAAGATTTGCTTAGCTCAGTTGATTCTACCCTTCATGAATAAATACATTTGATGTAGGATTAACTGACTGTGAGGCCTTCTCTGATGTTTTTATTTTGT
>VMDO01011908.1:0-64612 GCA_007922755.1 Pedetes capensis | reverse complement strand
GATCATTATTCAATATATCACATTTCAGTTCTTAAATATGTACAAATATGTGTCAATCAAAAAATGAAATGAAAGAATTGTAGATTTCTAGAGTTTTATTCCCTAGAAATATTCTCTTTTTAATTATTTTTAATTTATCAAAACTATTTTAGAAATATCTAAATGCATGCAATTCCTTGCTAAAGAGAGCTGAAAAATAAATATGCTTTTATAAATAAATGATATGGTTTTAAAATCTCCAAATAGAAGTAGGCTATATAGAAAGTCGGCTTTGCCATCTAAGTAGTGTCAGACAGAATGGCTATAAATCTACTATTCTGAAAGCAAAGTTACTATTTTTATAACTATTCTATAAATAGTTGTATCATTTCAGTTATCCTACATGTACATTTTTTGAACAGTTTATTTCAAAGAAAACAAGGAATAAAACACGGTTCAAAGTTGGGAGGTTTGCTGTTATTTTATTAAAATATTTCTTTAGACAAATTTGGTACTGGGTTACAACTACCATGAAATTTTTCAGGCTATAAATATATGACTATATTATATGAAGATGAATTTTAAGGACTCACTCGCCCATTCACTGACTGAGCAGAATCAAACAATTCCCTTGGCTCAGCTCCCTGTGCTCCACCTTCCAAAGGGGAGGCAGCCATAGCCAGGCACAAGTCCTTGTTATTCAACTGGTAACACAGAACAATTGCTCCCTGAGAAAGAAATAGTCTCAAATTCGATATCACCAAACATTCATCAAATCTCATGTTGAGAGAAACAAAATTTAGGAAACACTGCATGAAAGAAATGGACTCCAGGCATACCTCTAAATAATCTAAAAAACTTAGTCCTGCACATGAATCAAACCAGATCAGCAGAGGGCAGGCACTTCTAGTGTATCTTTCCATATCCTCCCCACACTTGAGTGAGCTTTCTATATATAAGGAGCCATGTAGAGGGGTAACATAAAAAATAGTTTTATAAACTCCTTGTAAAATGTTGTTCAAATACTGTCCTCCTTATGAGACCCTCTGGAACCAGAAATTCCTATCTCATCTTCATGTTGAAAAAAGTTGTACTTCTAAAATACACTTCTGTGTTAAAACCTTAAAGATGATGTAACGTCTCCTTTTCTGACCCGACAGGTAGAAAGCTGAAGCCCTAATTGTTATGTTATGTTATGTTAGTTGCCGTTGAGTCGTGTCCAACTCATAGCAACCTTCATAGGGTTTTCAACGGCACATTGTTTTCAGGATTATCTTGGGAGTGGATTGCCACATCCTTCTCCCATTTTTGTGGTGCTGGGACTCAAACTCGGGACCTCAGAGATGGCAGAGCTGTGCTCTACCAACTGAGCTAAATCCCAGTTCCGAAGCCCTAATTAGTGAGCCAATAATGAACAAGTAAATAGACTATAAGGATATGAATTATTCTTAACCTTATTCTTACTTTTTTTTATGTCCCTGATTTTGTTCTCTTTCTTCTTTAGCTTAGACTCCTAACTTATTACCTTTTATTTTATATACTCATACAGATCACTTAAAGTATTTCCTGGAAATAAGATGGGATATAAATATTCTTTTGCTTAAAAAAATTCTGTTTAATATTAATGTAATAAATTGCAAAGGAAATGATCAGTAGATTTGACTACATCGAAATCTAAAATATATAAAAAATGTAATAAAGCTAAAACAAACCATAAAACAGGAGAAACATTTGATATAAATAATAATAAAAGGATTAAATCTTTTAGTATATAAGTTGTATATACCAATAAGAACACAACATTTGATAGATACATGAAATAAATATGGTAAACAGATAAAAAAATTTAGATGTTGAAATAAATGAATTTGAAGAAAACTAAAGGTAACTTGAATTGCTTTCCTAACATAGACTCAGGAGAATCTCAAGCCCCTAATATCATAGAGGTCAACTGCCTTGCTTAGTTAAGTGTGTTAAAAGTTGCTACTTACCTGTCTTCTCATTTACATAAAAGAAGGAAAACTCCCTACTCATTAATCCTCAAGTAACAGTAAGTAACAAGTGTCTGCCCACTGACCTGTTCAGCTTGAGACTGGGTGGATAAGCCAAGCAAGGCTTCCTTGCAAATCCAATTGCCCCCATATCTACATCTCCTCTTTTTGTGTAGCTGTTACCTGAAATCTGTATTGGGGGAAGTTCCTGGGAACTTGCCCAGATTAATGAAGTGGCTGCTTTACTTGTGATTTGTCAGTTCACCCTGTGTAATCTTGGGTGGAAAGACGGACTAAGACTCAATTTCTCCCTTAAAAATATGGATAGACTGATTGGAGCCTAGAGTATAAAGACAAGAGCTGCCACAGGGGAGCAGAGCACCATGGGAGATAGTGGGCATGTTGATCTCTGCAGCTAGAATGCAGAAACAGATGAGGTGGGTATCTGAATATCAGGAAAAAATTACCAATTAGGCAAAATGTCAACACACAGGCTTCTTAGGCACAAGCATATAGAATTATTTTAACGACCACTTTATAAATTTTCTTTTATATCACATCTCTGCCCGTGGAGGCCTTTATATTGCCCAAGTAGCTACAGTCTATGCGGCTAGAGCAGAGCTACTCAGTGTGCACTGGCAGGTCAGCAAGGCCTGGGAGTTTGCTAGAAATGAAAATTGGAGGTGCACACCCACACCTACTGAATCAGGATTTCTGAGATGGAGCCCAGAAACCTGTGTTTAAATAAGCTCTCCAGGTAATTCTTACACTTGCTAAAGGGAGATGTACAAGAGCACTAGGATGTCACGCATTTAGGAGTCTTCTAAGTACAAAGGCCAAATTGCCTACTCCTGGCCCACCAAGGCCAATGGCAAAAATAAGAGAGGCCTAGGGAGGCGGGAGGGTGACCTGTACCACTCTGCTGCTTCCCTTCCAAGGGCAGCCTCTTCTCTTGGCTGCCCATAAACTGGTAAAACCCAAAGAATTAAAGAACAAAAGAAAAATGGTTGAGGGGGTATTGGAAGGAGGGAAGGAATGACTGAAGGGAGGGAAGGAGGGAGGAAAGGTCAGAGGGAGGGAGGGAGGAAGGAAAGAAGGAAGGAAGAAAGAAAGGAAGAAAGGAAAGAAGGGAGGAAGGCAAGGAGGGAGGGAGGGAAGGAAAGAAGCGGTAGAGGCTGCATCCCTTCCCACAAGGAGGAGCTGCTGAGTTAACACAGCTAGCCTCTATATGGTTTTCACAAAAGGCCTCAAAGGAAGAGTTTCCAAGGAGGCTGGCCTTCATTAGACCCCTGCTCTCTATGCCAGGTGAATGTGCTCACTCATGGCCAATCATGAGGCCTCTTGGTTCTACCAGTGCCCCTCAACAGGGGGGATCATGTTTCGGTCTTCTTAGAGTTTGTTCTAATTGTCCATCATGAATATACTTAAGGCTAGGGTCATCTTGCCTGCAGCCATACCACTGTGGCGTCCAATCCCATCCAATCTCGGAAGCTAAGCAGGGTCAAACCTGGTTAGTACTTGGATGGGAGATCACATGGGAACACCAGGTGCTGTAGGCTTGGGTGTCAGACCCAGCAACCCACTCCCTCAAAAAAAACAATCCACCATTGAAAACCTTATGAATAGCAGAGAAGCACTGACAATAGTGTTTTGCCTATTGTACATAGGGTTGCTATGAGTCAAAACAGACTTGACAACACCTAACAACAATAACAAGGTCATCTTAAATATGGGATTAGAAATAAAAGGCCTTACAAACTTCTCAATCTAGGGAATTACCAGGGATCCCTGAATAAACCAGAATACTTTGTCTATACTCTCTATGAGCCAGAACCCTGCAGGGCAGGGCCTGGGTGGTAAGATTCCAATACCCTGAACCCTATACCACAGCTGGTAGCTCATTAGAACTAGAACCCAAGGATACTGATCCCCACCCTTTCTGCTCCCCAACTGTGTATTCTTCAATTCATATATTAACTTGTTCTCCTGAGGGACAAAACAGAAAGACACCCACACCTACCTGATGGTGCTGTTGTTATCATTATTTGCACTGAGTGCTGCTCAGAAGGTCCCAGGAGGGTGATATTCACTGCATAATCGGTGGCTGGGTACAGATCCAAACACACTTCCAGAAGTTGTTCCCTTGTTGTGAAGTTAAATGAAGTTGCATGATAAAAGTTATCCAGATACCACCTTTGACCCAGAACTTTCAACTGTTGTGAGATTAAAAGAAAGTGTTGCATTAAATTTTCTGTTGGATTGCAGAAGTCTAGATTGTAAGCAAAATGGAGAACAAGCAAGAAAGTTCCTTCTAGTTATCTTCACCCTTTTGGAATTACTATTAATACAATTGTGAGCTAAACCGAGGGCAAACTTTCCAAAGCCACTTTACCTATCCCATTCAATTTCCCTCTCACTCACACATAGGACTAAAATGAAATTGCATAACTGATAAATCCCAGAGAAATAAACTTATCTTAGATGAATAAAATGTCAGGCTATTCTAAAGTAATCCCTGATGTCCCACGCAAGTGAAAGAAACTGCTATGGAGCTATTGGGCAGAATTATTTTATTTGTTTGGTTGGCTGGTTGTTTTGAGACAGTGTGTCACTATGTAGCCCAGGCTGGCCTAGAACCTGCGATCCTCGTATCTCAGCCTCTCAAGTGCTGGGATTCCAGGTGTGCACTACCACACCCATCCACAATTCTTTTAATTTTTTTTCTTTGTATGGAATCCACAGACAAGCTGCATGGCATAGAGTACTCAAACTTTAAAAGTGGACTATCCCAGAGGATGCATTTAAAGCAATAGTGCAATGACACTTCCCTTCATCCTTCCCACTAGAACACCAGTAAAAGAGCTGTTCATCTACACAAGCATCACATACATTGCTAATCTAATCATACTTGACCCTTTGCCACGCCAGCAGCAGATACAGGGAGCTATAGGGGAAAACATTTTTGTGAAGACCTTAGGAGTAATATGATCAGCTAATGATCAACCAGGGCAGTTTATCTGGTGGAGACCGAGTGTCTAGAGATGTGTCCATGGCTCTTCCTGTCGTTGGCTATAACACCCTCCATCCCTCCTCATCACTGCCAATCACTGGCTCTTACCTATCAGTCTTCCAGGTCCTCCAAGACCTTGATACCTGGTTCATAAGGATTCCTCTGTCCCCTGACTTCTCTTGGATAACTTAAGTATCCTTATAGATAAGCTGGCTTCAGAGTTCCTTGAGCTCAACGCCGTGAATTTCCTCCACTCCACTTAACCCACCCATGTCCATGGCCACACACCAGACTGTGTCATCATAGGAGCTGCTGCTCTGGGGTCTCAGTGCGCTACTGTTTTGGACCACTTACCAGTAAGGAATAACATGTTTGCGTGTCTTTGGGTAATTTGTATATTCTTACACAAGCTGCTTTTGAATGTTCACTTTTTTTGCAGTGGATTTAAGAATATTTCATCTTTCATATGTTACATAAATTCATCTTGTTCTAGCATATAAAAATGCAAATTTTTTTCCAATTTTACTCTTTAATCATTTTAGTGTAGGGAGTAAAGAATCATTTATTTTCTTAACCAAGTACTTAACCAATTATACCAGAGCCATTTATTGAATAAGCCTTACTTTCTCTACAGGTTTCAAAAATCATCTTTGTCATATATAAAAATTATTTGGGCTTTTGGCTGTGTTTCTTAGCCCCAGGGTTCTTTCTAATATGGAAATCTGAATCTGTCACTTGCCTGCTTAAAATCCATCAGTGGTGCCAAATAGATATCAAAATAAAATCCAAATTCAAAAGTACAGAAAATAGGGCTTCTCGTGATCTGGCCACTGCTAAGAATTGTGCCTCATTTTTGCCTACTCCCCTTTGCTGTCTTTGTTAGCCAATATGTTCCTCCACGTGACCACAATACCCCTTCTTCACCCTTACCCCAGCTTTTGTAACAGGCTAATTTCTATTTATCTTCAATGACTAAAATAATCTTTGCTTCTTGTTAAAAATTTGTACTTAGACACACACGTACATATACACATACACATACCTTCTATTCTATTATCTATGTACTTTTATCAAATAACTCATTATAACGTATTGCAGTTGCTTATTTGTTTGAATCAGAAGTTTCAGCTCCTAATATATGATATTCTTTTGATAAATGGTTGTGGAATGAATAATTTTAACATTCTAAGTACTTCTCTCTGCCAGATGATTTGCTATGCACTAAAAAAATGACATAAAAGTAAATCTCAGTTCTTGCTTGAATTTACTTATGGTTGGACTTATGGTGTCCAAAAAAAAATTCAAATTAAATGAGGGCCAATGCAATGAGTTCCTTTAAAACCCACCCAAAGTACAAACCTGATGGCAAAATAAGCTGTAATTATTAAATGTACTAAAATACAAGTGTGAAATACCAGGAAGGGAAAAATGATAGAAAATTGCCAAATATAGTGTCTTTCTTTCAATTTAGTTCCTCACTTACATCCATCTCATATCTCACATCCATCTTTAGAAACAACAATTACGAACTATCTAGGAATTCGTTCCATTAGCAGTTTTTAAATGCTTTGGATCCTCACTTGGAACTCTCCCAAATTTTTAAGTGTCCATTTCTATGACAGATAGCATAAGAGATCTTCTTACTTGGTACATCACTTGTTCTGATCCAACTTTCCTAGAATGCCTGTTCAATTTCAAACAGGTTTCATTAAATACTGAAATATTGAAAATTCCATCATCTTCTAAGACATCATCTTCTAAAAGACAAGAGAGAACATATAGAAAGATTGCATCGTCTTAGCAAAATATATCAAAGCTAAGTACAAGTGATCTGGGATTTAGCTCAGTAGGTAGAGTGCTGCTCTGCAGTCTCTGAGGTCCCAAGTTCGATTCCCAGCACTGCAAAAGTGGGAGAAGGATGTGGCAATCCACTCTGGAGGCAATCCTGAAACAGTCAGCCATTGAAAACCCTATGATGGTCACTATGAATTGGACACAACTCAACGGCACCTAACAACAAGTACAAGTGAAACGCCAGCACCCTAGAGAGTTGTGGGTGTTTAAGAAGAAGGGCATTAAAGTTACCATCAGTAGCCTTAGCTTCAAGTCTTGGCTGTATAACTCTTTTTTTTTTTTTAGATAGGATCTCACTGTATAGCCCAGGCTAGCCTATAACTTGCAATCCTCTTGCCTCAGCCTCCCAAGTGCTATGACTATAGATGTATATATGTTGCTCATTGATAAACGTACAACTTAGTTGTATGACCTGAACCCTTCTGAACCTCAGTTATCTCATTTGTAAAATCAAGTAATCTAGTTTGCTTTCTTACAGTAGAGGCTGTTGAAAGAACTAAACAAAATATTTAAATTTGCCATACACTAATATAGCTGTGCCTGCAGCCATAGCCCTGTGGCATCCGATCCTGTCAGATCTCGGAAGCTAAGCAGGGTCGGGCCTGGTTAGTACCTGGATGGGAGACTGCCTGGGAACACCAGAAGCTGTAGGCTTGGGAGAAGGACCTGGCAACCCCTCCCAAAAATCAATCTGCCATTGAAAACCCTATGAACAGCAGAGAAGCACTGACAATAATGTTTCCCCTGTTGTACAGAGGGTTGCTATGAGTCGGATACTGACTCGACGGCACCTAACAACAACAACAATATAGCTGTGACCTTTGTAGAAAGTTCATCCTATCACTTGGATAGTCTGTAGCAAAGTCTCATGAAGCACACCAAGAGTCAGCAAGTCTAAGAATAAGGGGAAAGGTGAATAAAAATCAAAGTCCATGGTCTAGAAGTTTCAGGACAGGTGCTTTCCAACCTAGAAAATGACCAGAAAGTAGATAACCAGGCAGGAAGATACTTGCTCTCAGAGAAGACAGTATTTTCTGAGCTACTCAGTGGACTCAGCAAAGGCAATAAAATAATCAGAAGGAAGACTTACTTCTTTTTCTTCTTTTCTTTTCTTTTTTTTTGTTTTGTTTTGTGAGTGTGGTATTGGGGGTTGAACCCAGGGCCTCGCATTTGCATGCTTTACAAGTGCTGTACCACTGAGCTGTACCCTCAGCCCATTTTTTTTTTTTTTACTTTTTGAGACAGGGTCTTGCTAAATTATGCAGACTGCCTCTGGTCTCGAACTTGCAATCCTCCTGCCTCTGCCTTCGAAGTGGCTGGGATTATAGGTGTGCACCTCTGTGCCCAGCTCGGCAGACTTATTTCAATGATTGTATTGTAAAAGTCATTTCATACCTCCTATACCCAAAATCATAGGTTTTCAATGGCTAGATGTTTCTGTGGCAAAAGATCTCTTTAGAGTATTGAAAAGTAAGGATGTCATATTGAAGACGAAAGTGCACCTGACTCATGCCATGGTATTTTCAGTCGCATCATATAGTTGTGAAAGCTGGACATTGAACAAGGGAGACAGGAGAATTGATGTTTTTGAATTATGGTGCTGGAGATGACTATTGAATATGCCATAGACTGCCAAAAGAACCAATAGGTCTGTCCTAGAAGAAATACAACCAGAGTGCTTCTTGGAAGGAAAGAGGGCTAGATTGTGTCTTAACATATTTTGGACATGTAATCAGGAGAGACCAATTCCTGGAGAAAGACCTCATGTTTAGGAGAGTGGCAGGTCAGCGAAAAAAAGGAAAACCTTCCCTCCACCAGATGGATTGACACAGTGTCTGCAACTATGGACCTAAACATAAATAAGATCATGTGCCTAGCACAGAATCAGGAAATCTTTCAATCTGCTATACACAAGGTCGCTATGAGTCATACTCAACTCACTGGCACCTAACAACAACAATATACTCAAAATCATTCTTGCAATCATTCTTAATGTACTCAAGAAGAGGCTTCTTACAATGAATTAAATAACTTACAGAGCCCAGGAGCAACATGGTAATGTTTAAGGAAAAGCAAATTTCCTACCAAACAAGCCTATATGTTTTCTACCAATGAAAACAAGTTACTTTTTTTTCCTCCTTTCTGTTTGTAGTGCTAGGGATCAAACCCATGGCCTCACACATGCAAATCACATGTTCTACCACTGAGCTACATCCCCAGACTCTAAGAAAACATTTAAATGTCTATCAGAGAGAAGCTATTTTATAACTACCTTTCATATGCCTTTCTCCCATGGGAGTCTGCCACCAAAGTATTAATGATAAAACCAAATTATTCTAGTCAGGTCAGAATTGTCCACAGCATTTTCAATATCCCTAACATATGCAGCCCAAGGCAATTAGCTGAGAAAAAATATTTCTGACTATATAATTAGCAAATGTAAAAATATGGTCATGAGAAAGAATCTGAAGACCTATCATATGCGTTCTCCTTTATCTTCGCAAGTTTTATTTTAAAGATTTCACAAGGACAGCAAAGGAAAATATAGCCACACTTATGTATATGATCCTGAGGAATACTAAATGTATAAACGTAAGAAATGTATGTATAGCAGAAATAGTGCATAAAGTCCACGTCTATACACAAACAAAATAAAAGCAGAAGTACCATCTGCAGCTCCCACTCAGGATAATTGTCACATATACAGTCATTGTAGACGAATTCAGGGGAAAACGGTAATGAGAACAAAGGCATCTGGCTTCCAGTTCCCACACCCACTCCTGACAAAAGTGACTGAGGATGAGTAAAACTGGGTCAAAATTTGCATGTGGGTTGGAAGAAAGGTCGGTTGCCATACGCAAGGCAGAAACAGGAAGGCATTTCTGCTTAACGCAATATAGAAAAGACCTGGCTACAGGGAGAAACTGAGAGCTACAAGGCAATGTGCCATCCAAGCAAAAGAATACTGTCCCCAACTTTCAAAGACAGGAACTAAGGGAGAACTGAAGCCCAGGCAGAAAACCAGACAGGCCACAGGACAAATCAGGGATGAACATCCTCATGGAGCCATTTAGCTCAGTGGCTCCCAAACCTAACCACATGTCAGAATCACCCTCATGCAGCAGATCTGAAGTAATGCTTAGATACTTGTGAGTTTTTTAAAAGTTTACCAGGCAACTCTGATTGGCAGCCAGGGCCAAAAGCACGTGTGTATATATATATATACCATTATTATTATTATTATTATTATTATTATTATTATTATTATTATTATTAGCAATAGTAATATATACATATATTACTAGTATTATTATTAGCAATAGTTATATATATATTACTATGTATACTAGTAATAGTTATATATATAAAACTATATATATAGTTGTATAATACTACTACTAATAGTCATTCCTTAGATACTAGAGATCAAGAATAAAGAAGGACTTCTAAGTAGAGACCATGGGTCCTAGAGGTTCCACCTGACAGAAGCCTGAGTTGACAGGAGACGCTTGCCTCTTTCCCTCCTCAGTAGGCTGCAGCACTGTAATGAAGCCAGGCAATGCCAAGCTGGCCCAAAGCCAGCAGCTTCACCAATCAAGGTAGCAGGGTGCTCAGAAATAAAGCTAGGGCAGCAGGCTTTGCCACGGCTGCTCCTCCAAGGAGGTTGGCTCACTCAGCCAACAGTAAATCCTTCACGAGGAGATCTGAGATGACCACACTCATATTATCCGGTAAGAGATGGGATCAAAGGGAATGCCAGCCATTTTATTATGGGAAATACCAGGCCTAGACAGAACTTTTATCTTCCCAGGATTAGTAATCTAGAAGTCCCTCCTCCCCCATAAAAAAAGTCCTGTGAAATGGTTCTACCAGGGAGAGGAAAGGTGGGGGAGATCATGCTTAGGACACATCTAGTTTGAAAAAAAGAAACTGAGCAAAGTGATAGTAAAATTAGGCAATATCCTTTTTGTACTTCCAGTAAAAACATCTAAAAATGGATTCCAACAAGAGATAAAAGATGAGATCATAAGAAAATGTGATAGCAGAGAGGAAACTGGCTGAGAGAGGCAGAAATAAAAAAGGGAACCAGAAGAGAACTTACCCCCCAAGAAAAGGAAACGAAAATGCACAACAGAATTTAAAGTGCATTAGAAATGATAAAGATCAGAAATGTCAATGCATATAAACTCATGTGTTGTTGTTGTTGTTAGGTGCCATCGAGTTGGTATCGGACTCATAGCGATCCTATATACAAGCGAAACACTATTGTCAGTGCTTCTCTGCTGTTCATAGGGTTTTCAATGGCAGGTTGATTTTTGGGAGTGGATTGCCGGGTCCTTCTCCCAAGCCTACAGCACCTGGTGTTCCCAGGTGGTCCCCCATCCAAGTACTAACCAGGTCCAACCCTGCTTAGCTTCCGAGATCAGACAGGATCAGATGCCACAGGGCTATGGCCGCAGGCTATAAACTCATGTATAGATACATAAATCCACACACAGAACAAACTGGCTACATAGTCACAGAAGGCAGAGGAAAAAGACATGGGCATTGAAAAGGAAAAACAAGGAAATTCCACATGCTATTGTTGTTGTTAGGTGCCATCAAGTCGTGTCTGACTCATAGTGACTTTCATAGGGTTTTCAATGGCTGACGGTTTCAGGATTGCTTTGGGAGTGGATTGCCACGTCTTTCTCCCATTTTTGCAGTGCTGGAAATCGAACTTGAGACCTCAGAGACTGCAGAGTGGCACTCTACCAACTGAGCTAAATCCCATAGGGGTATTTTAATACTCCAAAACAAACCTTAAGAAAAAGAGCAATAATCAGAGACTTAATGAAAGAAAATGTTCTTAATATATAGATAAACCAAAATTTAAAGATCAAATAAGTCACAGAGTGCTAGGAAAATCCAGTATACATCTTCCACAAACTGGTACTTCATGGGGAAAGGGAGTTCTCTTCCATTCAGTGTTGAACTCCCAATTCCTACAACATCAGACATATAACAGGTAGCCAATAAACATTTACCAGGTAAATGGATAAATGATTATTGTCTTGAATTTACTGCTAAAGGAAGACTTTATGACATCAAAGTTGAAAATCAGATTGCCTACATAGGATTTAAAAAAGAAAAAAAAAAAAAAAAAGAGGGCCTCAGGACATAGCTCCGTGGTAGGGCACATGCTTTAGTATGCACAAGGCCTGGGCTTTGATCCTCAGTGGTCCCTCTCCCCCAACACCAGAAGAAAAAGAGAAAGTCACACCTTCTTCCAACTCCTCTTTCAAAGCATTGTCAATGCCAATGTGAATTGCTTATAGATTTCTGAGAACAAAAGTATATGACTCAAGAATTTGAGCTCCATTGAAGCTCTTGCTCACAGAGAATACAACAAAAAATATTCTCAGATAATCCTGGACTCTGAAAGGATCCCATTTCCTCAGTGAGGAAAAGACAGAAATAATCATGGAGACCCATGAATAGAAATAGAGAAAATGGCACAGAAAGACTCGTAGTAAATACTGAAACTATTAAAACATATACCTATGGCTAAATAACCACTGTAAATATTGCTATAAATCAATATAAAAGAAGAAGCTGGAAATAAAATGCCATGTTAGACCAATAACATGAGGAAAGGGAGAAGGGAAGGAATAAAAGCAAGTAAAGAATGCCAACATCCTTATCTGATTTGGGGAGAAGTTAATATTATTTTAGTCTTAACACTAGTAATCAAAGAAATATACACCCAAATAGGGTTTTTAAAATGTAATCTGGGGCTGGGGTTTAGCTCAGTTGGTAGAATGCTGCTCTGTGCTCTCTGAGGTCCTGGATTCAATCCCCAACTCCCCCCAAATGAGAGAAGAACCTGGAAGCCCACTCCCAATACAACCAGCCACTGAAAACCCTATGAATAGCAGAGAAGCACTGGCATAGTGCCAGGTATGGCACAGGGTTGGGTAATGTTTAATTCTGTTGTACATAGAGTTGCTAGGAGTTGGACTCACAGCATCTAACAACCACATCAATTAATTGAAAGCTAAAAGCAAAATCTATATTGTCTGACTTACCAAGGAAGAAATCTGAATAGAAAAAAGAAAACAAAAGGCATGGGAAAGCCTCATAAAAAAAATAAATAAAATAAAATAAGATGTCAGAAGAAAGGGAAATCACATCGCAAATAACAATAATATAAATTTGTTAGTTTGTCTACTCAAATATACGCCTTTTCCCAGAAGAGCTCTCAGCATATGCTGACTCCTGAGTCCACCTATAGCAGTGTTGTCCACATAGCTTTTGAAGAGAGGAGGCAAAGACCTCCTCTTTTTTGCATATCATGCATACCATGCAAAAGCAAGCACAAAGAAATCAAGAAAACCAATATCACTACTAAAGGATAGTTCCAGGCAAACAATATGAAAGAGGATAAAGTGAGCCATTTGCTCCTAATGAACAAATCTATCATGAAGATACATCATGAACATAAATGTCATAACATTGAAACGTGTCAGACAAACCAGTTAGAATCTATGAGGGAAACTGAGAAAAATGGCAATTCAAGGTAGAAAAAACAAAAACCAAACAGAACCAGAAGTCCTGAATATCCTAATAAAGTAGACTTAAAACTAGATCTTAAGACTGGGCACAATGGTGCACGCCTGTAATCCCAGTGACTCAGGAGGCGGAGGCAGGAGGATTGCAAGTTCGAGACCAGAGGTAGTCTTCGTAATTTAGTGAGACCCTGTTTCAAAAACAAGTAAAAAAGCCTGGCATGGTGGCGCACACCTGTAATCCTGCGATTCGGGGGGCAGAAGCAGGAGGATCACAAGTTCAAGACCAGAGGCAGTCCGAGTAATTTAGTGAGATCCTGTCTCAAAAAGTAAAAAAAAAGTAGGCTGGGGGTGCAGCTCAGTGGTACAGTACTTGCAAAGCACAAGGCCCTGGGTTCAACCCCCATTACAGCCAAAAAAAAAAAAAAAAAAAAAAAAACATAGATCTTTCTCTATCTACATCTAAATATTCTATCTTCTTATCCAGTGTCTCCTGGATACTAGATATAAATAAAATAAATTAAATAAATAAATAAATAACTTGGTTAAATAGTAGGCCCAAGAAAATGTCAATAATTTGTGCCCAAAATGTATCAAAATGGAATAAAACTAGAAATTAACCATGAACTATAAATATTTTTTTAAAAACTACCACTTGTATGACAATTATAATTAATTCTTCAATCGAAGGAAAAATCAAAATAGCAATTATATAATGTATTGAAATGGAGGGTAAAGAGAATATATATTAACATAGCCATAAATAATTATTCAACCAAAAGGAAAATCAGAATAGCAATTACATCATGCCTTGAAAGTCAAGATGAAGAGAATATGTATCTCTGCCTTAGAGATTCTGTCAATGCTCAAATCCAAAAGGGAGAAAGAAGCACTAAGGACTTTTATTATCAAATAGGATAATACGGGAATAAGTTGAGTCATGCATTCAACTCAAGAATTTAGAAGCGAAACAATATAACCGATTTAAGAGACTCATTAAGATGGAAATAAGGAGAATAAGAAATGAATGAGTTAGAAAAGGAAAAAACAATTGAAAAACCAAGAACTTATTCTTCGGGAAAAGAGAATAATAATAAAATAAGCAACCCAAGCTAATCAATTCTTAAAAAGAAGGAGAAAAACAAAATTAGAAATCAGAATAACCTGGGGTTATACAACATAAACCCCCAATGGAATTATAAACCAATATACCATATGATATTGTGCCAATACATCTAAAATTCCAACCAAAAGAACATCTCAATATGAATTATACAAGTTGACATAAGAAAATCTAGGAAATATAAACTGACCAAAAATTATGGAAGAAATTTATAAAAGAATCAAAGAACTATCTCCCTAAAGGGGTGAGATTCAAATGATCTCATGTGTAAATTAGTAGAACTTTCAAGGAAGGGAATAATTCCCAAATGATACAAATTTTCCCAGAGGGGGAAAAGATGGGAAACTTTCCATTTCACTTGAAGGGAATTAGCATAACCTCAGTAATGAAACCAAACAACAGAATGTACAGGATCTTGAGGGAAAGAATGACAAATGTTTACAATAGTGCATAAATAAACAGGGAGATGGGAGCAGATGCTGAGTAAAGGCAGAAACATACTTTGCTCCCAGTTGGGATGACTCAATATAAATCGTAATTTTCACTAGATCAACTTGCAGCTTCAATCCAATTCCATTTAAAAATTCAGACAGAGGAAAGCGGTCCAGAGACATTAAATAATTCCGCTATGGTCACAGTGAATTCTTCAACTCTCAGAGAGAGTTGAAATCCAGCCAGGCACCATGGCACACCCCTGCTATCCCAGCAACTCAGGAGGCTGAGGCAGAAGGATGGCAAGCTCAAGGCCAGAGGCAGCCTGTACAACTTAGGGAGACTCTATCTCAAAATTTAAAAAAGATAAGTTAAAAAGGGAGTGAGTGTGCAGCTTAGTAATAGGGTGCTTGCCTAGCATGTGTGAGGCCCTGGGTTCAACCTCCCGGTACTGGAGGGGGAAAAAAAGATGCAAAACCAAGTCCATGTGACTCCAAACACCATGATTTTCCCAGTGGAAAGTCACTTGAAGGAGTAATCAGATGTTAGTAAAAACAGTTGACATTGAACAGCAAACTATCATTCTGACTCACAGTGAGTGATGAGTTTGGAGTCATATCCAAAAGAAGACTTCCCTAGTAGTTTATTATTAATCATGTAAATTACATATCAATTATGTAAATTATGCATTAATTATGTAAATTATCTAATTAGTTACACATTAATTTTATACTCTTTCCTACATATTATTTACTTAACAAGAACTAATTTTGCTTTATTTGTATACAAGTCCCAAAAGGCCTAATGTGTATAATTTCTTTTTTATTTATATTTATTTATTTATTTATTTCTGCAGTACTGGGCGGGGCTGAATTCACAGCCTCAGCTGCAAGCACTCCACCACTAGGCTGCACCCTCAGACCTTTTCTTTTGAATTTTGAGTCAGGGTCTCATACAGTTACCTAGGCCTCTTCTGGCCTCAAACTCAATGATCCTCCTGCCCCCACCTCCAGAGTAGCTGGGGTTACAGATGTGAGCCACCGCACCTGGCCTAATTTGTGTAATTTCATAGTTGGTTTTATATTGGATTGGCAGATTTTTCAAAAATTTCTGCCCATTCTTTGTCACCTCCCAATACCTACTGCCAATTAACAATAACTGAGGATTGAGGTAGATTTTCTTAAATGGGACATCAAATAGCTAGTTAAGATCTAACTTTGTTGTTGTTGTTAGGTACTACTGGGTCAGGTTTAACTCATAGTGACCCTCATAGGGTTTTCAATGACTGTTTTGAGATTGCTTCAGGGGTCAATTGCCACCGCCTTCTCTTGTTTTTATACTCCTGGAGATCAAACTCGGGTCCTCCAAGAGTGAGGAGCAGCACTCTACCAACTGAGCTAAACTCCAGCCCCTGTAGATCTGACTTAAGTCCCCCCAAACTATAAATGATATCAATGGCCTCTCAAGGTTTGTCTATAAAGTATTACTGAATAAGACATTTTTCATAAATTTATAAGAAGAAATTGTCACAATATTGTTTACAAATCCACGTGACAATTATATATAATGAAGTTTATTCCTACTTCTTAAAACTCCTTTGGCTCCACTTCTCTTTTCAACCAACATCCGCCCTCCTGCATCCTAGGGCTGCCTCTCACTTTGCATTCTCCCACTCTTGACTTGATTCCCCATCCCTGATCAACCCATCCTGGATGGGAAGCTACTGGGTCAGCCTCCCTGGCTCCTCTCACACCAGCAAGGGCAAGAAATGACTGTTGAGTTAACTACCAAAGGCAAGCTGCCTGGTTATTCTCTGCGCCTGGGATAACTGAATCACTTGCATCATCACCTAATGTTCTCCTCTTTCTGTTATCTTTCACTTCTACCTGAGGATTCAGCCAAGAAAGAGTTCACTAATGCCATTCAGCCTGGTGCCAACAGAACAAGAATCTCTCACTAGACTGGTCTGGGTCTTAGCCCTGGAGTAACTACATCCTCTTCCCACCCCCCACAAACCTCAGAAAGCAAATAGGAACTCTCCTGGCCAGTTGATGCTGAAGCACTTGCCCCACATCCTGTGCTCAGCATTCTCTGGGAGGAAATGAGACTTCCCCTCCACCTACCAGCTGTCTGGAAACCAAGGACGACGGGCACAGAGCGCCGGAGAGGGGCTGCGGAAATGCTCACGGTGTAGTTGGCACCTTGGTACAGATCAAGGCACACTTCGGGGGTCTTGCTGTCTGTGGTCAAGTTGACTGTCTCCTCATGAAGTAATTCCACAGGGTCTAGCCGTTGTCCTTTTATGTATATCTGTGGGGAAGAAAAAAAGACAAGAGAATCTAGCATGACTCCAGTAAGAACGACGAAGACTTGATGGTACTAGATCCAACTCTCCTACCATTCCGTCTCACGGTGCCTTGCTCAGCCAGGGTAAGCAAGGTCAACCCCTTCCATCAGGGATCTGAGGAAAAAGTTTGATCAGCCTAGTAATCAGTAAGCCCCACGTGGTAACATAAATGAGGACTTGTCTGGGAGTGCTATCCTGCCCATAACTGATCAGTGGTAAACAGAGGCAGTCACAACCTGAGGACCACTCTGTCACCAAGTCAGCAGAGGCTTGCTCTGGGAGAATGAAGTAGAAGTGCTTCAAAACAAACAAAAATGAGGATGCTAAATATAAATACACCTCCTACATATACATTCTCCCTGCAGCTGTACCACTGTGGTGTCCGATCCTGTCAGACCTCAGAAGCTAAGGAGAAGCTAAGCTAGTACTCGGGTGGAAGACTGCCTGGGAACATCAGGTGCTGTAGGCTTGGGAGAAGGACCTGGCAACCCACTCCCAAAAAACAATCAGCCAATGAAAACCCCATGAATAGCAAAGAAGCACTAACAATACTGTTTGGCCTGTTGTATGCAGGATCGCTATGAGTCAGACACTGACTCAACAGTACCTGACAACAAGAACACATATATGCTCTGTTGAATGACAAATAAGTTAAACATAAAATGCAAAATTATAAAACAACCCAGATATCTTAAAAATTCCATTCACCATTTTTAAGTGGCAATGGGATTGGAAAGGAATTAGATTGACTAAGTATTTCCATGTTTCTCTTTGAAACCATATTGTTGTTGTTGTTAGGTGCTGTGGAGTGAGTTTCCAACTCACAGCGACCCTCATAGGGTTTTCAATGCCTGACTGTTTCAGGATTGCTTTGGGAGTGAGTTGCCACATCCTTCTCCCATTTTGCGGTGCTGGGAATCGAACTCGGGACCTCAGAGACTGCAGAGCAGCGCTCTACCAACTGAGCTAAATCCCAGCCCTTGAAACCATATAGTTGGTAGATAATGTTAAACAATATGATTTGGTTGTATTTTTCCTGATTATGGGAGTACCATTCATGATTACTTGTGTGGTAACAGCATATATGATCTGTTAAAGAAAATAATCACATTTTTCTAGGGGAGGAAGGTAAAAGTATCTTCTAAACTTGGTTTTTGAATTTGTGGTCTTAATTTTGTGATGACTCGAACTAAAAAATGCCAATATGTGTTTTCAAGAATTTTTGTTTAAGGAAGTATTGTATAAAAGTTTATAAAATGAAGGAAGTTCATCTAGACTTGACTATCTAAGCAAGATAACACAGGAGTGTAATAAGTGATTTAAAACTTAGTTTTATAAATTCGTATGAAGTTAGAATATCTCAGCCGGGCACGGTGGCACATGCCTGTAATCCCAGCAGCTTGGGAGGTGGAGGCAGGAGGATCACAAGTTCAAGAACAGACGCAATCTGTATAACTTAGCAAGAGCCTGTCTGGAAAAAGAAAGGGGGGGCTAGGCATGCAGCTCAGTGGTCCAGCACTTGCAAAGCACACAAGCCCAAGGCCCTGGGTTCAACCCCCAGTACCACAAAAAAAATTTAATTTAATTTAATTTAATTTAAAAAGTTAGAATATCTGTTGCCCACTACTGTACAAGTACAAACAAATGTGGCTTAGACTTGTTGGACTAAGAAAGGGAAGAAAGAAAGAAAGAAACCAAGAAAGAAACCAAGAAAGGAAGGAGGAGTAAATTAAACTAAGAAGCTCTATGGAAGCAAGTCCTCCTGACTCATACTCTGATTCCATTTCTACCCTAGCAGGAAAAAGTAGATCACTTTACTTACCATGTATGCAATCTTGGAGTTTATTCTTCCTGAGTTTATTTGCCACCTCACACAGGTGTTATTAAACACCGATGCATCATTAATTTCTGTCATTATTTCTAGAATAGAAAAAAAGAGAGTACACTCACAAAATGCATCAGTGGGTTTGAAAAAATCGTAAAGGAGATGATCTGTCCAGCTGGTGTTTCTGCTGATCACCACTGATGCTCAGATTCAGAGACTGAATTGGGAGATTCAGGCTATCCCAGTACAATCACCCAACTTCCCTTCATCATGAATGAGCCTGGCCCATTGTCTGACTGGGCAGAAAAGGAAAAGATTCATGCTTGAAGATGGATAAGAACTCCAACCTGTGATTAGCCTGATGGGCCACTGGATGCCACTGGCGTTCCACTCAGGTGGGATGGGATGAGGCACAGAGCTGAGTCCTAAATGGAATCTCCCTACAACTGTACAGGTGAGATCTGCTTCCATCCTCTTCATCCCAACTGGGGAGTGGGGCACTCATTCAAGTCACTGCTGTTCCCAAGAGGGAAATGACATGTGTCACTCCACAGCACCATTCTACAGGTGAACTAAGTAAATTCTCCACAAGGATCCTGGTTACGCCTGGGATTCCTTTATGGAAACTATGTAATCCTGGTCTGTTAGGAGATCTGGATTTTCCTGGGTTCTGCTTCTTTTCAAAACACCTGCATATATAGATGAATCTGGCAATTTGGGAAACCATATCAGGGCCTTGGTTTGCTGAGGTCTCCAGTTAACTAACCACCTAGGAAGTTGTGGGGGAGAGAGGAATCTAGCTTTTCATTTCTTTAAAATCAAATTTCTGGAAGACAAATAAAACTAGCTCTGTTTACAAATGACATGATCTTATATACACACACTTCTAAGGAATTAAAACATTAAAAACACTATTAAAGCTAATAAAGGAGTTTAGCAAGGCTGCAGGATACAAAGTTAATATACAAAAATCAATTGTGTTTCATTCCATTTTTGGCAGTACTTGGGGGTTGAACCCAGGGTGTCACACCTACTTTGCAAGTGCTCTACTGCTGGGCTGCACCCACAGCCCACTTTTTGTTTTTTATTTTAAGTCATGGTCTTACTAAGCTACACAGGCTGCCTCTGGCCTTGAACTCGAAATCCTTCTGCCTCAGCCTCTCGAGTTGCTGGGATTACAGGTGCATACCACCATGCCCGGCCAGTTGTGTTTCTACATACTGGAAATGAATGATTCAAAAACAAAATTAAGTGAGGAGGGAGAACAAGAGAGGGTGATAGGGGAGAAAGATAAATATCATGTTTTCTCTCATATATAGAATCTAGATTTATATATGTATGTGTGTGTGTGTTGTTGTTGTTAGGTGCTGTCGAGTTGTGTCCAACTCCCAGCAACCCTCATAGGGCTTTCAATGGCTGATTGTTTCAAGAGTGGACTGTCACGTTCTTCTCCCATTTTTGTGGTGGTGGGGATTGAAACTGGGTCCTCAGAGAGTGCAGAGCAGAGCTCTACCAACATATCACGAAAGCATAAAGGGACTATGTGGAGGGAGGAAGGAAATCACCAGGAGTGCAGAGAGGGACAGGAGATAGTAATAGTGGGGTGAGTATCAGAAATGTACAACGATATGCACGTGCAAAAAGGTCATAATAAACGTCACTGTTTTGTACGCTAACTTAAAAATTAATAATAAAAACATAAATTAAAAAAAAAACTTAAAACAATTTCATTTATGATAACATCAAAAAGAAAATAACTCCCTGCAGACAGAAGTCACTAGACTGTCATCCCTGGAGAAAAGGATCCCTCAGTTCACCCAGGAGGAATATTCTGCAGTCCAATTCAAGGTTTCTCATGACTAGATGTCTCTCAGACTCTTGAGTCTCTCTCAGACACGCCTGTTGTCTATCCCAGCCCTGCATAGGTTTTGGCAACATGGCTGTGTCTTGCCTCCTATTCTGGTCTTTCCTGACCCCACCACATGCAACCCAGAGGTGCAGGGGAGTTAAAATCCCATATGGACAGAAGCTGGTGGGCAAACTCTACCCTCCTTCTTTCCCCTGCAGGACTGCCCTAAAAGATGTAAGTCTCTATAGCCTCTCAGAATGCTGCTGCACCAGCAAAGCAATCCCTCCTGCTCAGTGGAGACATGCACATCAGGCACCCTTACATCCACGTGCCTTTCCCCTCCCCCTTACCCTTCTTGTCCCCACTCCTGCTTCCTGGGCTTTTATTCCCTATTACACAGTAAATATAAGCTCCCGGAGTCTGGCTCTGCTATCTGTGAAACCTGAGGCAAGACTCCCATCGGGAACAGTAAGAAAGATAATTCTCCACCCCAGAAAATGACCTTTCTCAGTTCAGCTCTTGTTCCTTCCTTCTAGTAAATCTCTTTGCAGCCTCCATGTGTGAAAGGAAACCTGCATCTTAGACACTGGAGGGTCAGCTCATTTCTCCTGCAGTCAAAACCAAGGCCAGATCCACTCATCTCCCTGCCCATTGAAGATGTTACATCTTTACTAACGCATCCCATCACAGCATTACCTAGATTCTGTGCCACACCTCACTTGGTTTTGAGTAAACCCAGGCCATATGTTAGTAAAGTGAGAATAAATGGAGGGAGAGAGAGGAAAACAGCAAATTCCTTCAGATATGAGGATCCCCGACAGCTCTCTTAATCCCTCCACATTATTTTGCCTCTCCTTGCCCCCTTCCTCTACTTCCACTCCCCCTGCTAAACTCCTCCTCCCTTCTTTCTACTCTGCTTTCATTTTCTCGTCTTATATAAGCCTGATTGATCATTTTTATATATTGTTTTCTTCCTTTAATTTAGATTTAGCTCCCACATATGACTGAGAACATACGGTATTTCTCTTTTGGGGTCTGGGTTTGTTTGCCTAAGATGATATTCTCTGGTTCCATCCACTTTGCTGCAAATGACATTATTTCATTTTTTTTTTATTGCTGAGTAGTATTCCATTGTGTATATGCACTACTATTTTTTTTTTATCCATTCTTCTGTATATAGACATCTTGGCTCCCTATCTTTGTGATTGTGAGAGGCGCTGCATTACATATGGAAATGCAGGTTTCTCTGTGGTATGATGATATATCTCCTACTGGGTATATTCCCAGGAGTGATATAGCTGGGTTGTATGGCAGTTCTATTCTTAGTTTTCTAATGTATCTCTATATTGATTTCCAAAGTGGTTGAACTAACTTAACAGTTCCACCAGCGGTATAAAAGGGTTCCTTTTTCCTGCACCCTCATCAGCATTTGTTGTTATTTGCTTTTTTGATCTCAGCCATTTTTACTGGGGTGAGGTGAAATCTCAATGTTGTTTTGATCTGCATTTTCTTAATGTCGTTTTCTTAAATCCAGTATATGTACACAATGTAGTATATGTACACAATGGAATATTACTCAGCAATAAAGCCATTTCTTTCTCCTTAATGGCTAGAGATACTGAACATTTTTCATGTGTTTATTGGCCCTTTGAACTTCTTCATTTGAGAACTGCCTGTTCATTTCCTTTGCCCACTTAGGTATTGGGTTATTTGTTGTCTTGGGATTTGTTTTGTTAAGTTCTTTGCATATTCTAAAAATCATTCCTCTGTCTCATGTGTAGGATGAGAAGATTTTCTCCCATTCAGTGGACTCCCCCTTAACTCTGTTGATTGTTTCCTTTGCTGTACAGAAGCTTTTTAATTTCCTGTAATCCCATTTGTCAGTTCTTGGTACTATTTCCTGGGCAACTGGAATCTGGTTAAGGAAATACTTTCCTCTGCCTATGTGTTGGTGTGACTCACACAGCCCTTTAATGCTAACCGACCACCAGGTCCAGAAGGAAAAGAAAACATCTCACCCCTCACCTTTTCTTGGAGTTGCCAGTAAAGCAAATATCCTTCACCCTCTGGGTCCCTTTGTCACACTAGCAGAGATTAGAAAGGAGTTTCTTTTCTTTTCCTTCCTTTTTGCTCATTCACTATGACAACTGCAAATGATATCCCAAAGACACCATATGCCTCCAGCCTGTGCCATACTCTCTGTACAGAGGGAATCCAGATCTGACTACAAGGATGTGGGATATTTCAACCCAAGGACCAGCTTAACAAAATTTTGTGGCTTTTCTCCTCAGTGTCTGTAAATCCATTGGAAAGAATTCTTTCTTTTTTTGGGGGGGCGGTATTTGGGGGTTGATTCCAGGGCCCCGAACACACTTTGCAAGTGTTCTGCCATAGGGCTACACCCCTAGCCCATCTTTTATTTTTTACTCTGAAAAAGGATCTTGCTAAATTGCATAGGCTGCCTCTGGGCTCGAACTCACAATCTTCCTGCCTCAGACTCCCAAATTGCTGGGATTACAAGCATCAGCCATTGTGCCTGGCTGGAAAGACTTCTTTTGTAATTAGCTATCAAACTTCTGCCTACAGCCGTACTACTGTGGTGCCCAATCCGACCAGATCTTGGAAGCTAAGAAAGATTGGGCCTGGTTAGTACTTGGATGGGAGACTGTCTGGGAAAACCAGGTGCTGTGGGCATAGGAGAAGGACCCGACAACTTACTCCCAAAATACAATCAGTCATTGAAAACCCTATGAATAGCAGAGAAGCACCGACAATAGTGTTTCATAGGATCGCTATAAGTTGGACATGATTCAATGGCACCTAACAACAACAACATCAAACCTCTACATTAATGGTCCCCTTTTAAAAGAAAACACTGGGGAAAATATGTCCTAATTCCAATAGCACTGATAACTGAAAACATTTCTGGAAGTCTTCTTTGGAACAGTCTCCAGGGTGCTTCTATTCATAATTCACCGCTCGCTGAACAGCTACCAAATGCTAAGCATCCCACCATGCCAGGCACTGGACTGTGACAGTGGCCAGAGCATCAGTCCTTCCCTCAAGGAGCATGTTGCCTAATGGGAGAACAAACACAGACACAGGTAAATTACAACTTGATAAGTATTATTACAGAGCTACACATAAGTATCACAGAAGACAGAGAGGAAAGACATCAACTCTCGCTGGAGGACCTGGGAAAGTGAGCTTCATGGAGGGCGTGACCTTAATGGATAAATGGCGACAGAGTGGCAAGGGCTTATGAGCAGACACAACTGCAAGCCTGATGCCTAGGATGGTAAAAGGGTGTGAGACATCCAGAGTGGTGAAAGAGAAGTGTCAGGTGACTGAGGAGGAGGAAAGATGGGAAGGGAAGCTGCAGAGGGAGCACAGGGTGGGATTACGGAAGGCCTTGATTGACAGATTAAGTGCAGGTTCACTCTTCTGAGCAATGGAGTGCTAAAAGCAGGAAAGTGACAGGAACAGTCTGTATTTTGAAGGAAGCACTAGCATACAGAAGAGCCAAAAGTCACAGAAAAGAAGACAATACAGTTCACTCAGTGATTACTGTATGTTATACATACAGTGCGCTTAATAGACTTGGTCTCATCTTCCCAGCAGTCATTAGAAGCAAAATAATAAAAGCAATAAGAAGAATGAACATTTATTATTACTATGGACCAGATAGTGTACCCAGTACTTTAACTTTCAAAATAACCCCATGCACTAGATATTATTGTGTCCATTTTATATACCAGAGGCTTAGACATTAAGCAACCTGCCAAAGGTCAGATAGCATGAAACAGTCAAGTCAGGTCTTACAATAAGATGTGTCAGACACCACAGCTTAGAGCCTTGCATTGAAGTAGTTACTCAGCCGAGAGGTTAGAAGATGAAATTGAGGCACTGTATTACAAAACAAGAGACAATTCTGAAGGAGAATCAATAGGAGGTGAGAGAGCAGGAACAGTGAGAAGCCCGGGCTGACTGCCAGCCTCTGAGCTCAAGAGTCTGAATGAATGGCCTTTCACTGCTTTCCTAAGAGACACAAGAGGATGCAGCCTGGGCGTGTGAGGGAGTAATGAACTGCATTGAGGACATGCCAGATCAGAGCTATCTGCTGACTCTCCTGGGGAAAAATAACCTCAAAAGCCATGGATTTGTGGATGGCAGTGGCAGGCCTGGGTGCAGGTGAGGTATCCAGGTAGACCTTAGACAGGGGTCCCGTGGCAGAACACTGGGAAACAATAAGACTCAATGGGACCAGAAGATAAGGCAATGCAGAGGAGGACAGTGGCTGAGAGGAAGTGGTGTCCAGGAAGTGAAGGATATGAAGGAGTCTCTTCCTTAAAAGTGACCTCCCTTCCTTCCTACCAACTGCATAACCTCCTTACCCGACCCAAGAAAGGCCTAGAATCTCATCAGGGCCTTGGGGCAAGCTCATCCCCTCTTCCTCCTTTCCTATGGCTTTCTCCCTTGATGGAGTATCTACAGTGTCATGATTAGATCTGAGAGGTAGGTAGAGTGGTCTACCTGTCTAGTTGTAGGACACATAGGCCTCTCTGGTATAAAAATAAGATAAAATAAAATAAAATAAAATGGCCCCCACAGTATCCAATTGAACCCACCTTGGATTTGAGGAAACAAGTTTTACTGGGTAGAAAACATGCTCCTTTGCTTTGTTTTATTCCATATATATAAACACACAAATGTACATACATGTCATAAGTACTTTGGTATTCTATTCGCATCTAGTACTTTTCTGTGTGGTATTTAACCCATTTGTACCTAAATAATTATGTAATTAGTTATTTAATGTCTACCTCTCCTGAATGGAACTCTATCATGGCAAAAACCATGCTTATATCTCCATCCCCAGACCCTAGCACATACCTTAGACATAGATACTCAAAAAATAATTTATTACCTGGCTCATTCGTTGAATGGAAGGATGGATGATCAACAATGCTAACTGTTTTGGAAAGGTTAAAAGGAATAAGGACTGAAGCTAGATCATGAATTTGGCAGTCAGGTGGTCATTAGTGAGGGAAGTGGGGGCATTAGATACCTGGTTTACCTTCAGTACTCTCAGAAGAGAAGATGAGGGAAACAAGACAGTGAGTATATGGGACATAGGTGCCATTGTGCGCAAGGTGTACACACCTGTAATCCCAGAACTTGGGAAGCTAAGGCAGGAGGATCAACATGAGTTCAAGGCCAGCGTGGGCAACACAGTGAGTTCCAGGCCAGCCTGAGCTCCATAGCAAGATCTTGTCTCAAACGAAATAAAAACAAAAAAACCCAACTTTCCTTGTACAAGGACAGGGACAAGTCCAGTATACTCCCTTGGCTTACAATTTTATATCCTTTTTCTTTATTTTTGGGAAGAGTAAAATGTCATTCATAATAAATTCGAGTAACCCAAACAGATGGCCAAGCTCAATCCCACTCTCATTCAAAATAGTATCTGATTTCAAAAGTAATGTGATGATCTTCTAAAACAACTCATGGACTACTTCCAAAGGCCATTCCCAAACAGAGATGCCATAACAAATACATTTTAGTAATGGCCACACTAATATGAGGGTACACCTTCCCTAGATGCATACTTGGCTATAAATATCCTAAACCTTCCTTTAAGTCATTTTTTTGTTTGTTTGTTTGCAGTATTGGGGGTTGAACCCAGGGCCTCGTGTTTGCATGCTTTGCAAGTGCCAGACCACTGAGTTGCATGTCCAGCCCATGTTTTTAGTTTTTGAGACAAGGTCTTGCTAAACTATGCAGACTACCTCTGGTCTTGAACTTGAGATCTTCCTGCCTCCACCTCCCAGGTTGCTGGGATTACAGGCATGCACCACCATGTCAAGTCTTCTTTAAATCTTAAAGTCACATAAAGCCAGGCACCATGGCACACAACTATAATCCCACTACTCAGGAGGCTGAGGCAGGGAGATCGCAAATTTAAGGCCAGAGGCCAACCTAGGCAATTTAGCTAGACCTTGTCCGAAAACTTAAAAAAAAAAAAAAAAAAAAAAAAAAAAAAAAAAAAAAAAAAAAAAAAAAAAAAAAAAAAAAAAAAAAAAGGTTAAGGGGCTGGAGATATGACTCAGTGGTGAGTGCTTGCCTAGCATATGTAAAACTCTGGATTCAACCCCCAGTGCTAAAAAATAAATTAAAATAAATAAATAAACCAGGCTTGGTGATGCATGTCTGTAATCCCCATGACTCAGTAGGTTGAGGCAGAAGGATTGCAAGTTAGAGGCCAGAGGCAGTCAGTTTAACTCAGTGAGACCCTGTCTCAAGATAGAAAAAGAATAAAAAATTGTCAGAGGGGCGAGGTTCAGTGGTAGAGCACTTGCAAAGCATGTATGAGACCCTGGGTTCAATTCCTCAGTAACACAAAAACTAACAAACAAATAAACAAATATCTAAAGTCAAATAAAATGGGTAGAAGTAGCATGACTTAGAGTCATGCTTTGTTGTGATTTCTGGCAGCCAATGAATAAATTTTTATATGTTTACTGTATATTCATTTTCACACATACTAGAAAAATACACCTAGTTCATCAAAGTCACAATATCACATATTTCAAAGTATGCTTCATTGATAAATTTAAATTATCAACTTAAGTTTAAAATTTAAGTTGTTCTGTCAAGGGTGGTGGCAAATACCTATAATCCCAGCAACCCCGGAGGCTAAAGCAGGAGAATCTCTTGCACTCACGAGTTCAAGACCAACCCGGACAACATAGTGAGATCCCATCTCAAAAAAACAGAAAAGAAAAGAAAAATGTGGTTACAGCAAACACTGTGTGGTATGCAGATAATTCAAGCTTGGGAGACCTGGGCATAGGATAGAGAGTGTGAACATTCAGGGCTTACAGACGTGAGTTCAAAACCTACCTCTACCACTTGCTAGTTACTAAATGACCCTGAGAAAGTTGCTTACCCTTTATGAGTCTCGGATTACTCACCCATGAAGTGAAAATGACACTTCACAGGTGGGTCTGAAGATGAAACAAACTCAAGCATCAGGGGCCCCTCCCAGAGCCCTGGGCATGTAGGCTAGCCTCAATCAGCAACAGTAATGATGCCTGATGGCCAAGCGCGACACATGTTCAGACACAGCCCAGCCACGTGGCTATTTATGTATACTTGCCCATTTATCCTGGCTGACCTTTCTTTTCCATCTGAAGTACATGGGGCAGCAAGTGAACACTCATCGGACTGGACAGGAGGGTCGACCACCAAAACAAGAAGGCCGGGCATGGTGGCGCACCCCTGTATTCCCAGCACTTGGAGGTTGAAACAGGAGGTTTGTGAGTTCCAGGCCAGCATCGGCTACATAGTGACACAGTATCTCAAAAAAAAAAAAAAAAAAAGGAATAAAACAAAAAAACAAAAACAGGAGCGGAGGCTAGCAGGAGTCTGGAGGCATTTGCAGCATTGGCCAGAGCAGATTATGGAGAACAGAAAGGACTCTGGCAGCTGGGCGCAGTGGCTCACACCTGTAATCCCAGCAGCTCGGGAGGCAGAAGCAGGACTACAAGCTTGTGGCCACAGGCAGCCTGTGTAATTTAGCAGACCCTGTCTCAAGATAAAAATTTTAAAAGGGGGTAGGGATGCAGCTCAACAACAGAGTCCTTGCAGAATATGCACAAGGCCCTGGGTTCAGCCCTCTCAGTGCCCATGAAAAAAAAAAAAAAAAAAAGATCTTGGCAGGTAAAGTCCAGGTTCCAACAGAGATGCTGCCCTCCTCAGAGCATGGCATGAACAACATCAACCTTATAATTATTAACTCAGACTCTAAACACAAAAAGCCAAATGACCTGTGCAGAATGGAAGCCAGGGACGGCCTTATCAAGAATTAATCAGCCTCTTTGATCTTGAGGTGAACCAACTCACTGACATAAAGCTTCGGCCTGGGGTTTTTCCAGACACTAAAGTGGTTGCCTAACTCCGGGCTGTCTGGAGTTTCCAGTCCAAACTGGCCTTGCAGAAAAAAGTCCCACCACCTCTTGCGAGTTCACACCCCATTTGAAACACATTACAGAACAGGGCTCCTCATCCAAAGGAACAGGGCCTCCAAAAATATTTCAGAGTAATTAAAAACATGGCGAAAATAAATTATTCCACCCAGTTAGGAAGTGCACATTCAAGTCTAGAAAGAAAGGCAAATGGAGTGAAGACAAAGACCAGACAGAGGTAGATGATGTTGGGAGAAAAAGCCAAAAGTGAACCCTGAGGAAGGTAAATACAAAATACACAGAAGGAGTCAGGATAAGTGGGGTGGGATGAGGACACAGGAAAGAAACAGGGAGGAGAAGGCAAAAGGGGGTCGCTGAGCAAGAGCCATGGTAATCAGCATCTCTCACTAAATTTCCAGAAGCCTCTCCTACCTACCCATCCAGAGATCATCTGCACTGCACCATGAATTAATTAGCATGTAAATCACCCCCTTTATCTGCGGAAATTGAATTTAGCTGCCAATCCTGATGGAGGGCACAGAGGCCTCCCCACAGAAAGATCCCAGCTCACAGGGAGAATGCCTTTTCTTTCCTTAAATCAAAGCTTGCATAAGCCCCTGGAAACAGCTGCAGCTGGAGCCACAGACTTAGTGAAAGGTGGCAGGCTGAGAACGGTAATTATAATTAGCAGTTACATAACATGTTTGTTCTTCAAAGTCCTCTACAAGGATCAGCTAATTAATAGCTTACTATGCCCCATGCAGATCCGCTGGTTTTGCATGTAGTGACTAATCCTTGGGCCCCCAGTGAATTGTGCATGGTGGAGGCAGAGAAGCTTGAGCAATGGAGCCAATGGCTGAGGGTCCAAAGCTATACCCAGCTCTCTCACCAAGTTGACTCCACAGGGAAAACATCCAGGAGGCAGCTGCCTCACTTCCTCCAAATAACTCTTGGAGGGGCTAGTAGAGAAGCAATGGTAGCTTACAAGGACCCACAGTCTAGCCCTGTACAGCATCAGCTCTTCTCAATGTCCCCTGTTAGCAAGCCTGGGACCTTGGAACCCTTGGTGTTCATTACAGGTCTGTCCTTGCTTCCCTGTGCAAGTCACGGAGACCTCTCTAAAAGGGGGCCGAACTAGATCTCCTGGATGCCCACCTTTTTGGTTTCTAAGATTGCAGTCTCTAGCCTACATCCTTGTGCATTAAGATGTGGATAAGTGAGTGTAGGATTTTTCCATCTGCTCCAAGGATTCTTTACTCAAAGACTTAAGAAATCCATGGATGCCTTCAATTTCTTTGCGAAACATTCCACACAAGTGTTGTGTGTGTGCATTTGTTTGGGGAAAGGTCAGGTTCCCCTATTGCACCGTAAATTCCAAGAAAGTAGTGTCCCCCAAAAGTACATCACAAACAATGCACACTAGATAGATATTTATTGAGTAAATGGGCAGATTTCATCTAATTCCTACCCCCAAAATGGCCATGAACCATAGCTCTGCAGACAAGCAATCACCAGAAGTCTACATGGTCTGCTCGCTCTGGCTAGACTTTCCGATGAAGACTTTAATTGGCAAGACCCAGGGCTTTCTCCCCTGCTGCTAATCAATCCAGAAACACAAATGAAAGCTACCTTGAAATTTCACTCCTCAGAGATCTGTCTTCAGAGCCAAGCAAGTCAATATTCCCAGAGCCACTGGAGACTCTGTGACAACCAGCTGACATATTCCCTAACCAACCCTCACATGTGGTAACAACCAGTGCTGCCTCTGGCTTTGTCTTTTGGCAGCCAAAGGGTGAAATGAAGCTCATGGAAGTGAACCCTCCTGATTCGTGAGATCTTCTTCACATGAGGGTAACAATTACGGAAAAAGACCAATGTGCATGGTGCTTTAAACTTTTAAAAATGCTCTCCATAGATTTTCTCATCTGATTCCCTCTCTCAACACTCTGAAAAATAAAAAGCAGATTTTATTTACCCCTTTTTATAGATGAGGAAATTAAGGCTCCTACTGCCTTGCCTGGTGACATATAACTAATCCATGGCACTGCTAGAATCTGAACTGCAGTCTCAAAACTTCTTTTCACCAGCAGTTCCACTTCTAGGTACATGTATTAGTCAGCTATCATCACTGTAGTAGAAAAACTAACCCAAATAAACTTATGGAAGAAAAAGTTTATTGGAAGCTCACAATTAGAAAATCAGTCCGTAATGGCAGTGGGGCAGATACGGCAGCTATAGGAGGCAGGACCCATGGTAGACAACCTTACATCTTAGCAGGAAGTGGAGAAACAAGGCTGGGCCAGCCATGGGTCTGGGGTAAAAACCTATAAGCACCTGCCCCGAGTGACATCACCTCCTCAAAGCTAAGACCTGCCTCCCAAGTTCCATGATCTCCACAAACAGTACCACCAGCCAAATGTTAAAGCGCATGACCTCTGCAGAACACTTTATATTCAAACCATGACAGCATATATCAAAAAGAATTGAAACCTGGGTCTCAAGCAAATATTTGTACACACATGTTGATAGCAGTGTTATCCACAATAGCCAGAAACTGGAAACAACCCAAGTGTACATTAATGGATGAACAGATGAAATTTGGTCTGTAGATACAAAGGAATCTTTTTTAGCATTAAAAAGGAAGGAAAACTAGCTGGGCGCGGTGGCTCACACCTGTAATCCCAGTGGCTCAGGAGGCAGAGGCGGGAGGATCGCAAGTTGGAGACCAGAGACAGTCTGCGTAACTTAGCGAGACCCTGTCTCAAAAAAAAAAAAAAAAAGAAAAGAAAAAGTTAAAAAAAAATGGGTTGGGGGTGCAGCTCGGTGGTCCAGCACTTGCAAAGCATGCAGGCGCAAGGCCCTGGGTTCAACCTCCGGTACCATAAAAAAAAAAAAAAAAAAAAAAAAAAAAGGAAGGAAAGTTCCAGGGGCAATGGTGCACACCTCTGATCCCTGCAACTCAAGTGGCCAAGGGAGCAAGATGCCAAGTTTGAGGTCAGAGATAGCCTGCATAACTTAGCAAGACTTTGTCTCACAATAAAAATATTAAAAAATGGGCTGGGGTGCAGCCCAGTGATACACCACTTGCAAAGTATGTGCAAGGCCCTGGGTTCAGCCACCAAGTACAGCAAAAAGAAAAAAGAAAAAAAGAGAAAAGAAAGAAACTCTGACACATGCTATATCAGGGATATAACGTGAAGATACAGTAAATGAAATAAGCCAGCCTCAAAATGACAAACTCTGTATGATTCTATTTATATAAGATACCTAAAGTGGTTGAATTCATAAGAGTCAGAAACTAGAATGGTGGGTGTCAGGGGATGTGGGGAATGGAAATGAGGAGTTGTTTAATGAGTATAGAGCTTCAGTTTGGGGAGAGAAAGAAGTTCTAGGGATTGGTTGTTCAATAATGTGACTATACATAATATGATTTACATATTTAAAAACAGTTAAAGGGCTGAGGATATAACTCAGTGACAGAGATCTTGTCTAGCATATACAATGTCTTGGGTTTGACCACCATTTAAAAAAGAAAAAAAGAAAAGTAAAAATGGTAAATTTTCGTGTTTTAACACAACTAATAATAACTAATATCTCTTTTACATTACATCACCTTTTCTCTGAAAAGCTTCCACGGCAATACATGCTACATTAAGAGTAATGCAGAGAAAATAGTTCATGGAGAAAAATTTCTCAGCCAGCCAGAGAAGACATGAATCACTGCGTTTTAAGGTGTTTCAAAAGACAGATGCATAAAATTTTCTATCCAACTTATTTTCCAAATCCGCCTTCTAAATCTTCAGGATTTAGCTGACAAATCTAAAGCCAAATGCCCACCCAAGAAAATTGCAGAGCCAGGCACAGTATACAGAGTGCGGCAACCATCAAATGGTTTTATACTCCATGCTTTCACTGGCTGCTTTGTTCCCACATAACAGAAGCCCAGCAGAATGGTATCTATACCTGTGCATGTTACAGTGCTTTCTCTCCAGATGCCCTTCTCTGTGCAAACAGAAGTGATCTTTCCTCCAGGGCTCTCAAAGCCCTCTTGACAGACATAGTGAGCCACACCTCCTGGGCTGGAGCTGTAATTCCCCACCAAGATGGCGTTCTGCACCTCCGGAGGGCTGCCACAGTCGACCTCTGCAATGGGAAACAACATATAGCTTGTAATGAGCCCCAACTTCTAACTCTACAATTACTATTTTAGAAATACACAGTTCATAATGATAGAGGGCACTCATCGGAGAAAAGAGAAATACAAACTCCATCAGATGATCCACAGGTTGTTGTTAGGTACCGTGGGGTCAGGTCCAACTCATAGGAACACTCATAAGATTTTCAATGGCTGATTGTTTCAGATTGCTTTGGGAGTGGATTGCCACATCCTTCTCTCATTTTTGCAGTGCTGGGGATCGAACCCAGGACCTCAGTGACTGAAGAGTAGCACTCTATCAACTGAGCTAAACCCCCACCCAATCCAAATGTACATATTTAAAATTAGGTTACTCAGAAGTACAGAAAATATGTATGTCTAAATTTCACGAAAATTTCAAATATGCATAGAATAATCAAATTATGAGATTATTTACTTATCAAGAATTCCTTGGTCTACGAATACTTCTTAGGGTTCTTTTAAATACTAAAATTGTCTAGTATCTTTCACTATATACCCTCAGATCATTAACTCTTTTATTTTTTTTCACAGTACTTGGAGGTTGAACCCAGGGCCTTGCACATACTCTGCAAGAGTTCTACAACTGGGATGTACCCAGAGTCCATTTATTTATTTTATTTTGAGATGGGGTCTCATGAAGTTGCACAGGCTGACTCTGGCCTCAAACTTACAATCTTCCTGCCTCCACCTTCAGAGTCACTGGGATTATAGGCATGTACCAAGGAACCCAGCCAGATCATTAACTCTTGTGGAAATTGCTGCCAACTGAATATTAAATGAAATATTTATCAACTCTCTGAACCTTTTAAAGCAAAGTAATGGAGATAGTGCTTCTCTTCCCAACATCCAATCTATATGCACCTTTCGAAGAAAAGTCAGTTGCAAAGAAAAAGGCAAGTCCAGAATTACACATCTGATAATGAAGCGTCTTCTCTGTGACTCTGACTACAAAAAGACAATGGGCTATTTATAGAGAAATGTCTGTAGAAGATGATGACATTGCCATTTTAGACCCAAGAAAACTATACTTTACATGAGAACACAAGAAAGTCATTTTCAGATATTTCAGAATTTTAAAAAATTCATGTATATCTTTTCTGAAAAAATTCAAAACTCCAGTCCTATAAAAAATTGAAGCAGAATGTTTAAGAAAGGGGAAGAGGGCAGACAGGTCTTGGAAGAGACACTAATGAACAATTAAATTGGCAAGATATGCAGGTAAGTTTCCATAATCATTTAGGTGGGGTTTTAGAGCTTGATAAAACTATTAGTAAAAGATTCCAAAATTAAAGGATAAACAATGTAAAAATATTAGTAACTTGGACATAAAATTCCAAATTACTTCAACCCAGCCATTGAGGTGGAGGAAAGAAATAAAGCATACTAAATTTCTCATGGTTATGCAACACTAGAGAACTCATGAATACAACGTTATTCAAGAAAGAATAATAAAGGCCAGGTGCAGTGGTGCACACCTGTAATCCCAGCACCCTGGGAGGTGGAGGCAGGAGGATTGCAAGTTCAAGACCAGAGGCAGTCTGCATAATTTAGCAAGACCCTATCTCAAAAAGTAAGAAAATGGGCTGAGGGTGCAGCTCAGTGGTTCAGCACTTGCAGAGCATGCAAGTGCAAGGCCCTGGGTTCAACCCCCAGTACCACAAAAAAAAAAAGAAAAAGAAAAAGAAAGAAAGAAAGAAAGAATAATACATATACAATGCAAAATAAGGCAGTTATAATAATCCCAAATAAAAACCTATAGCTTCATTCTGATTTTTCATTTTCTACTCAATCTACAGAAAGCCAAGACAACTATGCATTCCTAACATTCACACTTTTAAAACAGAAGTCGACTTATTGAGATAAAGCATTTAAAATAGAGAAAGTGGTATGTAAGTCCTCCAATCCCCATTAACCATTCTTTGCCTTAGAAACAGGGGGCTTCTCTTAAGCCTCTAATGCAGAATTAGCAAATTTAATGGAATTGCTCTTTCCATCTCATTATGGGTATATGGTCCATTGCAGGACCCAAGAATTTACTTCCCTAAGAGAAGCTTTCCAGATCAAGATCTAACATATTATTGTTGGAGTTATCATAAGACCCTTAACAGAACAACAGCCCACCCATCTGACCAGTCTTTTGGTTCTAAGACCGAAAGAAAAAGGTTTCTAGTCAGTACAGACTCAAGTCATGAGCAGTTATGGGACCAGAAAGAGATGGGCAATTCCCAGTAAACTCCAACTCTGTCTACTTCTCATGACCCATGTTTGCTCACAGGGCTTTGTTCTCTTTTCATACATACCAGACAAAAGACTTGGTGTTCATAATGTTTTCCCAGCATCAAACCTTTAGACATATTTACTGGCCCAAAACTTTCCAAGACATGTGTATATATGTGGGTACATGAGCAACCAACCCAACAGGTGGTTAATGTTTTATAAGACTTCCCAGTCATTGTTGACATACAAAACACCTTCTAGTTTAAGCCAGGATTCAGTTATGATAGGAAATAGAAAAAACATCAGTGAAGAGCCTGAAAATTTAGGTTTGTGGAGATTTATGTGCCTTGAAGCTAGAATTCTAAAAAGCTGAGGTTAGAATTCTAAAACGGTGAGGTTAAGGAGGGAAGTCAGCAGCAACTAGTTGGTTTATGGGAGAAGTGCAGATAATAAGAGAATAAGAGTATAAAAGACAACTGGACTGCTTTCCATCATGAACACATCCAGGAAAACAAAAGTCACGATGACTTTAGTTAGAACTACAAGAACTTTTTTTTTTTAATTAATAACAAAAATCAAGTCGATTGTGGTGGTGCATATCTGTAATCCCCGTAACCTGGGATGCTTAGGCAAGGAGGATTGGCACGAGATCAAGGCTAGCCCAGTCTATATAACGAGTTCCAGGCCAGCCTGAGGCTATACAGTGACAGTGTGACTGTCTCAAAAACAAACAAACAAAAAACAAAACAAACAAACAAAAAAAAACCCACAGAGATAGTGAAACTGTCTCAAAAAGAAAAAAAAAAAAAGCAAAAATGTTGCCTGGTCTCTAGAGACTAAGGTTCAGAGGCAGCATGGACCTGTAGCTCTGTGGGTTCCCATGAAAGAACTATTCCAGTTGGACAGACCCTTGGCAAGAGGTATTTAGAGAGTTTTCCAGGATGGCCTGGATTAAACACATGGTTCTAAACAACAGCTATCCATGTGAATCACCCAGGGAATTTAAGAAACATAGACCTGCTGGCATTCCACTCCTACCCTTACCCAGAGACATCTCTTCTGATTCAACAATACTGAGCTGAGGTCTTGATATCCATGGATCAAGATTTTGATGCATACCCTCAGTTGGAATCTGAATTAAATACTAGTACAAATGATGACCATTTATTATTACATATGTTCCAATAGGGCCCTCAGTATAAATCATTACTATCCACAGTAATTCTCCATGTTGTTGTTGTTGTTAAGTGCCATCAAGACGGTGTCCAACTTATAGCGACCCTATGTATAACAGACAAAACACTATTGTCAGTGCTTCTCTGCTATTCATTGGGTTTTCAATGGTGGATTGATTTTTGGGAGTGGGTTGCCAGGTCCATCTCCCAAGCCTACAGCACCTGGTGTTCCCAGGCGGTCTCCCACCCAAGTACTACTAACCAGGCCCAACACTGCTTAGCTTCCAAGATCTGATGGGATTGGATGCCACAGTGCTACGGCTGCAGGCAGTCCTCCATAGTAAAGATTATTTTCCCCATTTTACAGGTGAAGATGGCTCAAATGGTTAAATAACACTCAAAGTCACAGCAGTAGTTATGGATTGCCCAGGAGTTAAATCAAGAGCTGCTCCATCTCTGAAATCCTAAAGTACCTGCCCCTCCACCTGTGCTCACACTCTTTATCTTCCAGATACACTCCTTCTTCCTCAGTTTGGAAATTTTTTCTAAACACCTACTATGTTCCATGACTAACAGAGTCATGACTAAAAAATCCCTTAGAAATTTTGTAGTCCATGGTAACTTATTCATGTATTTATTGAGTACATACTATATGCTTGTCACTATAGCCATGAACGAAGTGGACAAGATCACGGCTCTCATGGGACTTAGGGAGAGAGTCAACAGACAAAAAAGTAAATCAACAAGATCATTTCAGATTGTGGTAAACCTCATGTAGAAAGTAAGATAATATGATGAGATAGAAAAGACTTTCAAATAGAGTAGTCATGAATGGTTTGAGCTCTCTGAAGAAGTAACACCTGAATTAGGACCTAAAGGATGAGCTAGCCATGTTTAGAACCAGAGTATTTCAACCAAATGAAACAGCCCAAAACAACAAATATACTGGCAAAGAAAAATGAACCCTTTATATGCTGTTAGTGGGAATGTAAGTTAATGCAGCCACCATGGAAAATTAGTATGGAGGTTTCTCAGAAAACTAAAAATAGATCTGTCATATGATCCAGTTATAACACTCTGAGTATATGAGGTGTGATTAAAATATATAGTGCATGTTTAAATTAAAGAAATTCTTATAGTAAAAGATACATTGTTGTTGTTAGGTGCCGTCAAGTCGGTATCCAACTCATAGAGACCCTCATAGGGTTTTCAATGGCTGACTGTTTCAGGATTGCCTTAGGAGTGGATTGCCAGGCCCTTCTCTCATTTTTGCGGTGCTGGGAATCGAACTCTGGACCTCAGAGACTGTAGTGAAGCACTGTACCAACTGAGCTAAATCCCAGCAAGAGAAGGTAATAGGAGGGGCAAATATGATCAAAGTACATTATGTGCATGTGTGAAAATGTTACCCTGAAAATCAGTATTTTGCCAGGCACAGTGACTCATACTTGTAATCCCAGCAACTCGGGAGGCAGAGGCAGGAGGATTACAAGTTTGAGGCCAGAGGCAGCCTGCATAACTTAGCTAGACCCTGTCCCAAGATAAAAGAGTAAAAAATGGACTGAGGGTGCAGCTCACTGGTAGAGCATTTGCAAAGCATTGTGAGCCCCTGGGTTTGAATCCCAAGTACTGAAAAAAAAATCAGTATTTTGCCTAACTAATATATGCTAATTAAAAAATAGCCAATGCAAAGACTCTGAGGGAGAGAGTTCCTGGTATGTTTCAGAAAAGGAAAAGCGCCTAGAGCACAGATAATGCAGGAAAAGAGGCACCAGATGAAAGTACAGAGAAAAACTCAGCCAAAAAGCACATGGCCTTTTAAGCTTTAGGCAAAAGCTTGATCTTATTTTAAAGCAACTGAATGTCCTCAGAGGGTTTTAAGAAAAGGAATGAAATAATCTGACTTAGTTGTTTGTTTGTTTGTAGTATTTGGGGGTTGAACACAAGGCCTTATACATACTTTGCAAGTGCTTTACCACTGAGCTGCACCCTAGTCTATTTTTAATTTTTTTTTATCTTGAGTAAGGGTTTTGTTGGGCTGGGATTTAGCTCAGTTGGTAGAGCGCTGCGCTGCACTCTCTGAGGTCCCGAGTTCAATTCTCAGCACCGCAAAAATGGGAGAAGGACCTGGCAATCCACTCCCAAGGGAATCCCGAAACAGTCAGCCAGTGAAAACCCTATGAGGGTCACTATGAGTTGGATACCGAATCGATGGCACCTAACAACAACAACAACAACAAGGGTCTTGCTAAGTTACACTGGCTACCCCTGGCCTCAAATTTCCTATCCTCCTGCCTCCACCTCTTGAGTCACTGGGATTACAAGCATGAGCCACCGTACCCAGCTTGACTTAGGTTCTTAAATGACCACTGTAAAGTGATCTAGTGACTAGTGGCTAGTAGGTAGAGAATGATGGGAGCCAGTCCTGGTGGCACATGCCAGTAATCCTAAGGAAGCTGAAATAGGTCTGGCCTGGGTCTTGCCTAAAACATGTTCTCCTGTCACAGTTATTCCCACCACGTTCAAGAGAGATGGTAGCCACTGCCACTTCTACTCAAACCAAACAGTATCCAAGAAAATAGGTAGTTCCTATTAAGAAACATGCAACAGTCAATCCAACAGATGCCATATTGTTGTTGTTAGGTGCAGTCAAGTCAGTGTCTGACTCATAGGGACCCTACCTACAACAGGCAAAACATTATTGTTAGTGCTTCTCTGCTATTCATAAGGTTCTCAATGGTGGATTGATTTTTGGGAGTGGATTGCCGGGTCCTTCTCCCAAGCCTACAGCACTTGGTGTTCCCAGGGCGTCTCCCAACCATGTACTAACCAGGCCCACCTCTGCTTAGCTTCTGCGATCTGATGGGATTAGGCACCACAGTGGTAAAACTGCAGGCCAACAGATGCCATAGTGGGTAATAAAAACATATTTCTACATGAAAACTTCCCCAAACTCTTACCATCACAAGCAAATAAACATTGAAAAACAGTTTATATGCAAAGGGAAGAAAAATAAGCTGCACAAATTTGCATGGCATATGCATAGTGGTGCTCATTAAACCACATGTTTCTCTGGCTAATTATGTTATTAAGTAACAACATTTGAATCTAAAACCAGAATACAGTCAACTAATTATGAGTATGGCTGGGAATTTTTCTCTACTTTCCCATTGTTTGTGATTTTATTCAAATAATCAACTTCAAAATAGGTCCCAGTGAGGGGAGGGTTGTTCTGACAGTTTCAAGAACTGAATTTATAAAGTAACTTTATCTCATATCTTGAAATGTGATTTTCCTTTTACCCAAGAAAATATTCCAGAAGGAAATTTGTTTAATGAAAGGTAAAAGCAATTTATGGTATCTGATCAACATCTGACTATTCCACTACTGCCGCCCACACTGGCTGCTATTTATTATAAACATCGGCACAAAAACATGGATTAATGACTCAAATAACACAGTAATATAAGGCTTCATCTAAGACTGTTTACACATAATAAATAACAAGCTAAGTAAGAAAAGAAAGTAACCGACAATGCCTATAAATTGTAGCAGATATTTTGCCAACTGCCAGGAGAATGAATAATGAATTCCACTTACCGATTCTGACCTCCCCAAAAAAAATTTCCCAGAAAAAGAAACAAAAACTAGATGTAATGCTGGACCAAAGTGCAAAAACTCCTGTGAAAACTAAAGGAAATAACATTAAAATCAGTTTCCATTTTTATCCAACAACAATAGAAATGTTTTAGAATCAAATCAAAAGTTTCCGTATCACCTGGAAATCAGTAGAATGTGGGAGGCTGTAAGGGTGCAAATGATCTGGGCAGATTAAACAGCAGAATCTACATTATCCTTGTGTTCTCAATCAGATAATTCAACACAATACCAATACATTCATTTCATTTGTGAAAGTGTTCTCTCTCCTATTAAATGGTGTGCTCTTTGTGCACTGTGCCTATATACTATACTTCTAAAATATCCCCTGCAGTCATGTGAGTTACAAACATTATTATGAACATTAATCTTGTGATGTGAGCGTGTAAGTAATATGGACAAAAGAGTAGAGTTGAAAATTGTAACCTACAAGAAAGTTTCCTGCATTGTACAGCATATTGTGAATTTAGCAACATATAATTAGATCCTCATTGTAGGGTCATTTGGGCACTGTACATTTCTCTCATTGGTGCTAAGAGTTGGAATATAACACCTCAATATGTGGCAAGTTGAATTTAGAAAATATTACTGCAACTATCAAAGAAAAATGGAAGAGTTATTCTATGCCATAAAGCTCACTGTGTCTACAGTAGCTTCTTAACTGCTCTAAGCTAATGAGTTCATTAGTATCCAAGACTCCCCTTGCCCTTAATGCAGGAGAAAGATTTAAAATTACTTTTTCAAGTATTTAGTATTCTAAAGTTTTCTGAAAGCATTATTTTTGACAATATGCTTTCTTCAGATTGTATTCACAAAGAAAGTTCATTTGGAGGAAAAATTTACATTTTACATAAGAACATTGACTATCAATAGAGTCTAGTACAGAAAACAGCTAGAATGTGAACACTTGAGAAAATGCAGAGGAGTGATAGAGTGGGTAAAAACATGAATGTTAGGAGGGGAAAAGGGAGTTACCAGCAGTTTTCTTATACAGACCTTCTATTTGTAGAGATGGTAATAGTTTTGAAGCTTTGAGGTGCATATGAATGCTTCTTTTTTCAAAAGATAGCATTAGGACCCTTCATTTTAATGTTGTTGTGGTTTAGATCTGAAATGTCCCCCACAGGCTCATGTTTTGTACATTTGTTCTCAAGCTAACAGTACTATTTTGGGAGGCTATGGAGACTTTAGGAGTTGGAGGGGACCTAGCTGGAGGAAGTAGGTCATTAGGGACAGAATTTTGAAGGATATACCTGCACTCTCTGCTTCCTGGTCGCCCATGATGTGAACAGCTTCCTCTACATGCTACAGCTGCCACAGACTGAGCTCCTTAGCCATGGCTGCCCTGCCATGTTGGATTCACCCTCTGAAACCATGAGCCAAAATAAACTTTTCCTGCCTTAAGTTGTTTCTGTTAGGTATTTTTGGCATAGCAACACAAAAGTAACTAATACAAATGTTCTACTTGTAAACAGAATTTATGAATTAAAAAATAAATGAGGTAAAGTAAAACTGAGGAATTTTTTTTTTTTTTTTTTTTTGCAGTACTTGGTTGTTGAATCCAGGGCCTCACAAATACTTTGCAAGCACTGCACCCGCAATCCCCTACCCCTTGTTTATTTATTACTTTGAGTCAGGGTCTCATTAAGTTATGTAGGCTGCCCCTGGCCTTGAACTTGCATTCCCCCTGCCTCAACCTTCTGAGTCACTGAGAGTCTGAGTCAGACTCACATTCTGAGTCACATGGCATGTGCCATGATACCTGGCTACTTTTTTCTTTTTTGAGACAGGGTTTTTGCTGGGTAGCCTAGGCTGTCCTAGAACTCACTATGTAGACCAGGATGGCCTTGAACTCACATCAATCCTCCTGCCTCAGCCTCCCAAGTGCTGGGATTACAGTATGCATCACCACACCAGGCTTAACTTGAAGAATTTCAGACCTTCTCACTTTATGAGAGAAGTTTCAGAAAGATCTTAAATTTTTGTTAAAAATATACCTGCTATTCCCCACTGGAGAATGCCCCTCTTGTTTATGATAGTTAACACTGATCCAGCAGCTACTTTGCATTAGGCCCAGTACCCAGTGCTTTCTATTAATTTCTCATTAAAGCTTCATCATAACTCCCTGGGGTGGAAACTATTTTATCCCTCCTACACAAAGAAATGAGTTTAGAGAATTTTAGAGGTGGTTACACAACTAGCAAGTGGCCCAGCCAAAACTCACAAAGGTCTTTCTACCTCTAAAGCTCTGTTTCACCACTGTGTGGCCAACTTATTATCAACATCATTGCTCATTTTGTACGGTCTGGTGAATTCAATTGCTTACAAACATGGAGACAAATTTTAATGGCACTACTTACCAAAAGGGTAACCCAAGAGATTTGTTGCATGCAATAACTAAGTCAATACATTTTTGTAAACTACACTGCAAATAAGTCAACATGGTTTTTAAAGGGTTTTAAAAGCAAGTAAGTCAGCACAATTTATTAAAATGTTTTAAAGATTGGTATATAGTAGAGGTGCCAGAAGATGTATTTTGGATGAATAAAACCTCCTATCACCTGGAACACAGGTGACAAACACACATCAGTGCTGTTACTTGGTCTTCCCTCATCTGTGGTAGACATCGTTAGTCAACCACAACATGCTTCCATGATAAATCCAGATGTGGTCTCAGAATCCTCTGCATAGCCAAGAGCTATGTGCACACACCTGCAGCTTCATCTATTTGGGAAAGTGACTCAGGAAGATCGTTTGAGCCCAAGGTTCAAGGTCAGCCTGGACAATACAGCAACACCCTCATAACAAAAACAAACCAAAAAGAATCCTTTCCACATGAGTGTTAAATGTTCCAAGGTAACCGTGTAATTAAACTTATCTGCCACCCTTTATGCGAATGCACTAATTTGTATTCCAATTTATGTGAGAACTTTTTCAAGCCCTTCTGAACTTTTCAGAAATGAGTCTTGGCTCCACTAAAATCTCAAAAGATGAAAAGTTGATTAAATGACAATAAACACTCTCTGGGAGGGTCCCAGATGGCACTGCACACAAAGGTGCGTTTGCCCAGAGACTCTCTCTTGCTGGGGCACTCGAGCTTTTTCATCAAGGCCTCCCACCTCTGGGCCTTACTGGACTGCTTTTACATGGAATCTGCTTTCTAGAAAAGTGCCTTAGGTTCTCATCTTCAGTTATAATCTAGCAGCACAGGCAACTCCTCTATGAAATGAGAAACAAAATCAACCTATTAACCTCATGGGGCTGGGGTTTAGCTCAGTTGGTAGAGTGCTGCTCTGCACTTTCTAAGGGCCTGGGTTCAATCCCCAGCACCACAAAATAGGGAGAAGGATGTGGCAGTCCACTCCCAAAACAATCCTGAAACAATTAGCAACTGAAAACCCTATGAGAGTCACCATGAGTTGGACCAAACTCGAGGGCACCTGCCAACAACAATTAACTTCACACACCTTCAAGTTCTGGCCACCTCTAGAGAACCAGGCTCTGCTATTAGAGGACATTTGAAACCACATCACATCCTTGTTGACCACTCCAGGGAAAAGCTCTGCCTCTACAATCAGCTCTCAGAGCTGGGCCAGTGAGGGCCACAGGCACGTGTGCAGGGGAAGCCACGACTCGGCTCTAAGGTCTCTGTTTTTGCTTTGTCAAACCATTGAGATGACATGTCAAGTGAGAAACAACCATAAGGGTCTGGAAAACAAAGCAAGAAGACAAAGAATCAGAAAAGGACATGAAACTTGAAGGGTAAAACAAACCAGGGGGCCAGGGTCTCCACAAGGCTTATCCACAGGGCGAGCTGGGAAGGCAGTCCAGGAACCAATCTCACAGTGCCTACCTTTGTCTGTCAAAGCTTTCAAGGGGGATCAACCCCTCTACAGGCCCTTGGTATGGCAGATACTGGGCCAGATGCAGAAGAGACCCTGCAGAAGGCTCCCACTTATAGTGCAGCTGGGGAGATGGACACAGACCAGGAGAGTAATCACAGATAAGATATGTCCCTGCTGGGTGCTAAAACAGAGGATGTCAGAGGTAACACTGAAGCTGAAACTTGAAAGACGACAAGACACTCATGCAAAAAACAGGGAGGCTCCAACTAATGTTTGGGTAAACAAAATGTGTACTGTACCTGTACAACAGAGTATCATTCAGCTTTAAGAAGGAACAAAATTCTAGCACATGCTAGAACATGGATGAACCTTGAAAACACAGTGCTAAGCGCAAATGGCACAGTGTGTGATTTCGCCTAAATGACTAGAATAGGCAAATTCACAGATGTAGAAAGTAAAATAACAAGTCAGCAGGTACTGAAGGGATGAGGGGCAGGGAATGAAGAGTTACTAATTAACAGATATGGAGTTTCTGTTTGGGATGATTAAAAAGTTCTGAAAACAGGGAGTGGTCATGGTTATATAATACTGTGAATGTACTTAATGCCACTGAAGTACACACTTATAAATGGTGAAGTAATAAATTTTATATTATGTATATTGTCACAATTTGAAAAATTAAGGCAGGGAAGTATTTAAAGTAGAAAAAAAACATGTGCAAAGGTCCTGATATTGATAAGAGCTTGACATGTTGGCTGAGGGACAGCAAGAGGAGATTTAACCTGTTGTGGTTGTTGTTAGGTGCCGTGGAGTCAAGCCTGACTCATAGCGACCTGCATAGGGTTTTCAATGGCTGATTGTTTCAGGATTGCTTCAGGAGTGGATTGCCACATCCTTCTCCCATATTTAACCTATAGAAAAGGCAAAGGGGCCAAACTCACTGGTTTCGGAAGCCAAGGTTAGAAGTTTCGATTTCACTCTAAAGGCAAAGGCTACTTCAATGTTTCAGCAGTTTTAAGTATGGGAAAAGGATAATCCAATTTACATTTCAAGAGAATCTTTCTTGTTATCACATGAGGAAGGGGCTGAAGAGTGCAAGCACAGAAGTGGATTCTTTTTCTTTTTGAGACAGGGTCTTAGTACATAGCTCAAGCTGGCCTTAAATTCTAGATCCTCCTGCCTCAGTCTCCTGACTGCTGAGATTACAGATGTGTGCCACCACAACCAGACTTTCTTTTCTTTTTAAAGTATGAAAGTGATTATTCCAAATCCATTTCTAGGAGTGGGTTCCTAAAGCATTAGACACACTGATGGTGAGAATTCCCAGCCCAAAAGGACAATAAGGTGCCATAAAGGAGGGGAGGGGCTGGGATTTAGCTCAGTTGGTAGAGCGCTGCACTGCAGTCTCTGAAGTCCCGAGTTCAATTCCCAGCACCACAAAAATGGGAGAAGGACCTGGCAATCCACTCCCAAGGCAATCCCGAAACAGTCAGCCATTGAAAACCCTATGAGGGTCGCTATGAGTCGGATACCGACTCGACAGCACCTAACAACAACAACAACAACAACAACAACAAAGGAGGGGAGCATATGTGGAAGACAGACGCTCCCAGAACCCTATCATTGTTCTGCCAACACCGTAACCCTTCCTCCCTGGACTCTTCTACAGGTGGGCAAACTCCTCTGTGCTCAAAGGAAAAGTACAAATGCCACTTCCTCCATGTAGCCACCCCATTTCCCCCCAGTCTCTCATAGCCTTTTACTCATTCTTCCCACATAATACTCAGGATCTCACCCTTATAGATAGATGGTGAAGCCAGGCATGGGGGCACACACCTGTAATCCCAGTTATTCAGGAGGTAGAGGCAGGGGGATCACAAATTCCAGGCCAGAGGCAGACTGATATAATCTCTGTGTCAATCTCCCCAGCTGTACTGTAAGTGGGAGCCTTCTGCAGTGTCTCTTCTGCGTCTGGCCCAGTATCTGCCATACCAAAGGCCTGTGGAGGGGATGATTCCCCTTGAAAGCTTCTACAAACAAAGGTAGGCATTGTGGGATTGGTCCCTGAACTGCCTTCCCAGCTCACCCTGTGGATAAGCCTCATGGAGACCCTGCCCTCCTGGTTTCTTTTATACCCTTCAAGTTTCATGTCCTCTTATCTCAAAACAAAAAAATGAAAAATGAGCCCTGGGTACTGCCCAGTGGTAGAGCACTTGCAAAGTATGTGCAAGGCCCTGGGTTCAATCCCTAAGTACCACACAGGAAAAAAAAATGGTGGTACACTTAATCTTTTGTCGCAGACTCTAGACTTTCTTAGTCACAGTATCTACCACAGACAGCATCAGCCCTGGACTCTGGGTTTGCTGTTAATGACAACACAGTTCAAGTGATTCCCTCCCCTTGCTCCTGACTTGGTCAAAATTCAAAACATTAAATTCTTTAAGCTGCCTCTGTCAGCTTGTATCTTTTCTGAAAACTAAAAATGTAATAACAACCAGGAGCAGTGGTGCACACCTGTAATCCCAGTGGCTTGGGAGGCAGAGACAGGAGAATCGTAAGTTCGAAACCAGAGGCAGTCTATGTAATTTGGCAAGACCCTGTCTCAAAAAAAAAAAAAAAAAGTAAAACAAAACAAAAAAAAAGGGCTGGAGGTGCAGCTCAGTTGTCCAGCGCTTGCAAAGCATGCAAGCGCAAGGCCCTGGATTCAACCCCTAGTACCATAAATAAATAAATAAATACATACATACATACATACATACAAACAGCAACAAAGTAACGAGAGTCCAAGCTAGAAATTCTCTTTAATGGAGAGTTAATGAAAATGCCTGAGTGGCATTTCAATACATTCCTACCAGTCCACCTGTAATCCCAGCAACTCAGGAAACCAAGGTGAGAAGATCACAAGTTCAAGGCCAGAGGCACCCTGTACAGTGTAGGAAGGCTCTGTCTCAAAATAAAAAATTTATAAAAAGGGGGCTAGGGATACAGCTCAGTGGTAGAGCACTTGCCTAGCATGTGCAAGATACTGGGTTCAATCACCAAGTACTGAAAAATATATACTCCTACCTGCACAGAAAGGGGGGTCTGCCATGGGAAGCTTTCGGGTCTCACTTCCAGCCATTGTCTCTGAGACTCAGCCCCATGGGGGACGCCATGTTGCAGGCAGCTCTGCCAAGGCAGCAGAGCCTCCAGGGACACAGTGACCAAGAGAAGGCAAATGAAACCATCCCCTAACTGTACCTTCTTATTGGGGGGAAGCCCATCTTCAGACACAAGAGATGCTTCTGTATCACAGCTGTTCTCCTAGCAAGCACCGCTCCTAAGCAGCAGCCAAGCGCACAGTTTGCTGGTGACTTCAGTGGAATTCCCAATTCCTGTGGCTTTATAGCATGGAGCTAAAAATACAGTGTCGGCTGGCACATGGCCCAGATTCTGGAGCCCAAAGAGGGATGAAGGATAAATAGAAAGGGGGGTGTACTCCAAGACAAGGCAGGAAGAAGCCATGACCAATTGGTGACACGGGGGAGCAGCAGGAGGTGGGTGTCACCATGCAGAGCAATTAGAGGGGGACACAGACGTGAAGAGCTTTTAAGCAACAGTTCTTTGGGAAACAGAAGACGTACTCCCCTCTAATTTCACCTTTTTGATTTTCAGTCCAGATGAATACTAATTTTCAAAGTAGTAAACTGTTTTACATGGAGTTCCCTATATAAATCCTTAAAGTGTTCTATGATGTGCATGATGCTACATTCCATTTATTTTTCATTCACACATAACTATACATATCTGTGGAGTATAGTGAAAATTTGATACATACATATGGTGTGACATGATTGAATCAGAGTAATTAGCATTTCTAGCTCCTTAATATTTAAGCTTTCTTTGAGTTAGAAAGCTCTGAATTCCTCTCTTCTAGTTCCTTATGAAATATGAGGAAAATTATTTTAAACTATAGCCACCCTATTGTGCTGCATAACAGTAGAATATTTCCTAGTTTCTGGTGACCACTATTCTATTTTCTATTCCTGTGAAACCAACTGTTTTAGATTCCACATATAAGTGAGAACATGTAGTATTTGTCTGTGCCTGACCTATTTCATTTAATATTTAATATCCTCTAGTTCCATTTATGTTGCTACAAATGATAGGATTTAATTATTTTTATGGCTGAATGATATTCTATTGTGTGTATATCACTTTTTTACCCATTCATCTGTTGATTCCATATTTCATAGGTTGATTCCATATCTCGCCTACTGATCGTTAATAGCACTACAACAAATATGTGGGTGCAGATGCTTCTTTAATACACAGATTTCATTTCCTTTGGGTATATACTCAGCAGTGGGATAATTGGATCATATTACAATTTTATTTTTAGTTTTTGATGTCTCTCCTTACTGTTTCCCATAGTGGCTACAATCATTTACATTCCTACCCAGAGTTCCATATCTTCTTCATCCTCGGCAGCATTTATTTTTCCTTTCTGATAACAGGCATTCTAACTGGGGTAAGATGATGCTGATTGTGGTTTTGATTTGCATTTCCCTCATGATTAGGGATACTGAGTATTTTCCACATACTTGTGGGTCACCCATATATCCTCTTCTGAGAAAGGTCTACTTGTGTCATTTACCCACTTTTTAATTGGATTTATTTTCTGTTGAGTTTTTGAGTTCCTTATATATTCTGGATATGAATCCCTTGTCAGATGAATAGACTACAAATACTTCTTCCCATTCTGTGGGCTGTCTCTTTACTAATTATTTTTTTAATGCTATGGCACATTATAATTTAATTCTGTATCTTAATTAGCCTGTTAAAAGGTACTCTTAGAGCCAAAATGAACTGTTATAATTTCTTAATGCTACTTGTCTGTCAGCTTGTTGTGCTGTGGGGACTTGCATATAGCTGTGATACTGATAGGTATGCCACCAGTATCTCAGATACCAGCAGGGCAACCCATGGTGAACAGGTTTCAGCTGATCTTCCAGCCTAAGGCAGACTAGGCAGAAGGAGCTGGCAGCCCACTCTTAGAAATAATCAGCCATTGAAAGCCCTAGGAATACCAGAGAAGCACTGTCAAATGTAGTGCCAGAAAATGAGCCCCCTAGGCTGGAAGGCATTCAAAAACTGACTGCAAAAGAGTTGCCTCCTCAAAGTAGAGTCGATCTTAATGATTCAAATGGAGTAAAGCCCCTGGGACCTCCATTTTCTCAAGCGGCATGACTCAAAATGAGAAGAAACACAATGGCTGCAACAAGAGTTCAAACATAAGAAAATTGTGTGCATGGCAGTGTCAGGGAGTGTTTTGTCCTGTTGTACATAAGGTCACTATGAGTCACACTCAACTCAACAGCAGATAACAACAAGGATGATAATGAACTATTAAAATGTGTTTAAGCACCTGAACAGCAAATTGGAACATCAAAAGAATTAATTTAGCTATGCACATCACTGTGTCTTTGTCAGGAGCCATAGGCCCGACATGAGTTAAAGGCAATGCCTGAATAAATGGCTACCTGACAGACTGACCATAACAGGAAGCTCTGCTACCTGTGGAGTAAGAAATCAGCACATCAAGAGGCTTTGATTCCCTCATTGGCTCTTTAGGATTAATCTGTTTCTGCAATGCTAACTAAGTTGATTGTTAACTTTTTGACTGCAGTTACCTTCTGAGCTGTCTCTTGTATCTCCCTGAGTTACTATATAAACAAGAGTTTAGAGAATAAGTTTTGCTCAAGACCATCAGTCTTGGCCTCTTCGTCTCCTTCATCCTCGGCTCTCCCTTTCACCCGGCTGGACCGCGGTATGTCTTAGCTGTACAACAAATTCTATAGTAAAGAATTTGCTTTTTCTCTAAGATGGAAACAGCTTTATTACTTTGTCTAGTATACAATAACTTCCTTCAATACAAAAATCACATAAAATACAAAAATCATACAGGACACCCCACAAGGGGAAATTATCACCATTAACACTCTGATATAGTCTTCTAAATTTTTGCCTACACATATCAATACATGGGAAGTTTTTTAAGATTGTTGTTGTTGTTAGGTCATAGCGACCCTCATAGGGTTTTCAATGGCTGTTTCGGGATTGCCTTGGGAGTGGATTGCCAGGCCCTTCTCCCATTTTTGCGGTGCTGGGAATTGAACTCCGGACCTCAGAGACTGCAGCGCAGTGCTCTACCAACTGAGCCAAATCTCAGCTTTTTAAGATTAAGATCACGTTATTCATCGAGATAGTGTGTTAGTTACTTTTCTCATTGCTGTGAAAAAGTACCTGACAGAAAAATTTAAGGAGGAAGGATTGGCTTATTTGGCTCACAGTTTGAAGTATAGCAGCAGGGCCTGTGGAGGAGGACTTCACATCATGGCAGCAGGAAATAGAAAGATAAGACAGGGACAGAGACACAGAGATAGATTGTCCAGGACTGGGGGCCTGAGTAAAATCTCCAATGGCCCACCCCCAGTGTCCTACTTCTGCCAGCAAAGTCCCATGTCCCAAAGTTCCACAGACTCTCATTAACAGCACCACCACCTAGTACTTCACTTTCAAATATATGACCTTTGGGGAACATTTAAACTATAACAGATAGTAACTCAAACCATTAATATTTTCATATGTCAATAATCTTCTCTAACATAATTTTTATTGATTATAGAATACTGTAGGCTGGGGGTTAGCTCAGTTGGTAGAATGTCACATTGTACTCTCTGAGGACCAGGGTTCAATCCCCAGCACTGCAAAAATGGGAGAAGGACATGGCAATCCACTCCTACAGCAATCCCAAAACAATCAGCCATTGAAAACCCTCCGAGGGTCGCTGTGAGTCAGAGTTGACTTGACAGCACCTAACAACAACAACAACGAATACAATATTCTATTTTATAGATGTGTTATGATTTATTTAATCAATCTCCTACTGATAGACCTTTGGGATAGTTTCCAATATTTCTCTACTATAAACAATTATAAACAAATACAAGTAGGAGCACTTAGAAGTAAGAGTGTTTTATACTTCACTCTACAAAGAAGTCTGAAAATTCAGAGAAAACATGATTTTCTAGGAATATATAAATAATTAAAACTGATCCCAAAAGTGATAGGAAACTTAAACATACTGGTAATATAGGAAGTTTTAAAAATACTCCAAAGGCCACTTCTCCAAAAGTGGCAGATTCAAATGGTGTTCCAGGTGAAATCTCCCAAATACATAAAATTTCTATGATAGTATTCAAGAGAATAGAGAAAGAAATAGATGATTTCATTTTTTTTAAATTCAGAATGTCATTGATACTAACTATAACAAAGATAGCATAGAAAAAGAAAATATACTGCTGGGTGCCGTGGTGCAGGCCTGTAATTCCAGTGACTTAGGAGGCAGAGACAAGAGGATTGTGACCTTGAGGCCTGAGGCAGCCTGTGTAATTTGGTGAGACACTATCTGAAGATAAAAAGAAATTTTTAAAGGGACTGGGGGCAGGGGTGCAACTCAGTGGTGGAGTGCTTTGCAAAGCCTGAGCAGGGACCTGGGTTCAGCCACCCAGTATGAGAAAGGAGAGAAGAAGAATGGAGAGGAGAGGAGAGAAAAGGAAAGGAAGAAGGAAGAAAGGAAGGAAGGGAGAGGGAAGAAGGGAGGGAAAGGAAGGGAAAAAGAAAATAGACTGATTTCACTAATGACTACAGGTGGAAGAATTCTAAGTAAAATTTACCAAATATAATGCAAATTAAAAGAATAAGATTCAAATACCCAGAATAATACATCCTAGCAATTTGCACTAATCATTATCAGGAAATCTAATAACTTTACTGTTTAAAAGGAGACAAATTTATATAATTACCTTCATACATGCCTAAAAGACATGATAAAAATAACTACTTTCTGATTAAAAAAAAAAATCCTAGTAAAGTGGGAATGGATGAATACAGATAGTCAAAAATTAGTAAAATGGTAATAATTGGAGACAGAGAAAGAGAAAGCAAAAAGTACAAAAATAAACCAAAAGCCAACATCACAAAAACAGAAATAGTATAACAGTAAAAATACCATCTCTGAAACTTAGTTCCTGGGTTCAAATTTTAGCTCTACCACTAGCTTTATGACCTTAAAAAATTACTTAAACTCTTGATGCCCTTACAGAGAAGTCTTTTCATCTATAAAATGTGATGATAGTGTCTACTCACAAGAATAATGTAAGGATTGAATGAGTCAATTCTATGTAAAGTGCTTAGAACATACTTAGCATATAGTGTTATATAAGTGCACATGAGTAAATAGACATAACATCAAAAAGCCAAGATAAACCAGGCATAGTGATGCATGTCTATAATCTCAGCACTCAGGATGCTAAGACAGTAGGATCAATGTGAGTTTGAAGCTAGCCTAATCTACATAGAGAGTTCGAGGCCAACCTGGACTCCTTAGTGAAACCTTGTCTCAGAAAAAAAGAAAAAACTATAAAAAAACTGAGATCATGAATGAATGATGAAATATAAAACCAACTCCATGAAAGTCAGAATAAGAAAAAAGCATTCAAAGTCAATACTACTGTTTAAGATTTCATTCTGAAATCCCCAGCCAGGTGACCAGCCAATAGAAGCATATAACTTTTATAAAGACAGAAGAATAAAAGATAGTATTATCATTATTTGCAGAAGCCAAGATACTATTCCTAAAAATACCAAGAGAATCAACTGAAACCTATTAGAAACAAATAAGGATTTATTGAACTTATTTAACTCATTTCCTATCTCAAAGTGAAATTCAGAGAGAAATATGAAAACAGCCTCAAGATGGTATAACCAGGAGCCTGAACCTTTTGAAAACTCACCTTGGCAATATAACTTTGGGGATTCCCATGTGCCCAGTGCTGTGCATCTTGAAACTGTATCTTCTGAGACACTGAAAAATCCTTTTCTGCAGCCATAACGAACCTGGCTCCCCAGCCTAGAGGTGAAATTTCCTATGATATAGCCACCTGGGACCTCCGGAGGGATGCCACAGTCTATTTCTAAAAACAAAGTCACGTCAAATTCATTACTACGTGAACATAAATTTTCAAAATTCACAATCTTTCTCCACCTCCACCCCATTCCATACATACACTGGAAGCCCTATTTTAAGTACATCAGTTCATTTCGTGTGACTTCTGGGCACGTTGCCAATGATTGTCTTTATTTAATCTTCTGAACTTCCCATAGGTAATAGCATCTGTTCATGCACGAAGTTAAAAAAATAAAATAAAATAAACAGAAGTCAACCTCCCTAATCCACACTAACTAAAGAGACACCTTTAGTCGAATCAAGTAAAAGACTGAGTTGCAAAATGCATTAAGATACATATACTTTTATCATTTTCAGAGTCACTTTTGGGATTTTGGGTTCTTATCAGATCAGCTGTGTTTACCATTAACACAGTGGTTAAAATCAAAATATCTATTTACTGCTGAAGTTTATGAATCCTAAAGTTTACTAATTTGGGCTTTTTTTAAAACATATTTCCCTTCTATCTGCAAAGATAATCCTTACATCCCCAACACAGACCTATACACATCAGAGCATACAAAAGTCACATCCATGCCATCTCCCCCTGAGATGACACATTCATTGGCAGAAACCCACCTGTGCATGACGTGGCATCTGTGTTCGGATGGAAAGGCTCAGGCCCATTCTTTGGCAAGTATCCATCCATACAGTAGCATTCAAAGCTCCCAAGAGTATTGACACATCGTCCTCCATGCCTGCACAGGCCAGGGACTTCACACTCATCTATGTCTTGAGACCCACCCCAAATACAAGAAAAGGGAGAGAAGAAAAGGGAGACATTGTGGCAGTCATTTTCTCACATAATCTACCCTTATAAATAGATGCATTTGATTTTGCTCCTAAAAGGCTTCTCTTATCCATCCTTCATATTAGGTATTAAAAACACAGGAACTATTCAAATACTTGGCAATGTTCTGGAAATTTACAAAAACCTACAATTATTCCAAGTTCCCTGACACCTCACAAAATGAACTCAAAAAACTATGCTAAAAAAATTGGATTACAGGACTGGGGATGTGACTCAGTGGTAGAAGGTTTGTCTAGCATGTATGAGGCCTTGGATTTGATCTCCAGCACCACACACAAAAAAATAATTGTGATTACTATAAAATAAGGATAGTCCCCACCTCAGACTAAAATATTTTAAGTACAGCTTCAGATATAAAACAAATTACACCAGAAATAAAAATGCTAGGAACTGACAATTAGCTTTCCAGCTCCTGAGCACAAGATGGTGTGCCAGGTTGTAAGGGGAAAATTAAGAAGGGGCTTGCTGGGGGTGGTGGCTCACACCTGTAATTCCAGTGACTTGGGAAGTGGAGGCAGGAGGATCGCAGGTTTGAGGCCAGAGGCAGCCTGCATAACTTAGCGAGACCCTGTCTCAAGATTAAAAATAAAAAAGCTGGGAGTGCAGCTCAGTGGTAGAGAGCTTACAGAGCATATGGAGGCCCTGGGTTCAACCCCTAAGTACCACAGGGAGGAGAAGGAGGGAGAAGGAGGAAGAGGAAAGGAAGGGGAAGAGGAAGGAGGAGAGGAAGGAGGAGGAAGGAGAAGGAGGAGAGGAGAAGGAGGAAGAGGAGGAAGAAGAGAAGGAGGAGGAGGAAAAGAAGAAGAAGAAGAAGAAGAAGAAGAAGAAGAAGAAGAAGAAGAAGAAGAAGAAGAAGAAGAAGAAGAAGAAGAAGAAGAAGAAGAAGAAGAAGAAGAAGAAAAGAGGAGGAGGAGGAAGAAGCAGAAGCAGCAGCAGCAAAAGCAGCAAAAGCAGCGCCTCACTACTTTTACCAAGCTTTGAAGTGCTTAAAACAGGCTTCAGGACTTTTCCTCTTCACTGAAGTTTGTCCGAGTAGGCACAGGAGTAAAAAATGCACAACAATGCAGAGACTAGAGAAGAAATCTCCCTGTCTGTGTGAGCAGTTTTCCCCTCATAACTGCCTTAAAAACGATTAGAATTCCATCAGAACCACATACATCAATTTCACTCAGAGAAAAATAGCACCCTAACTGAAATGGCACTGTTCCTAGGACATTTGCAAGAACCATCATGGTGGTGTTAGGCAGGCAGCAGCAGGAATGAAGAAAAGACTGGCTGTTCCCAGACTTTGGGGTTTCACAAACCAGTAACTTTGGAAGGACTGATGTAAAATTGCCAGGCAACATCTTTTTTCATGCCCCTAAAAACTACTAACATCATCAATTCATAAAAGAAAGCATATCTTAGCACCTCAAAGGAAGGAAGAAAATAACCTCAGAATCCTTTTAAATTTGTTTAATGTAATCTTATAAAAAGAAATCAGTACAGTCTTCTTAGTTCTTTTTTTAAGTCTTGGACAAATGAATACCTCACCTGTCACACTGATCAGTGTCTGAAAGACCCCACACAAGCTATCAATTCTGATCAAGGTGTATCTTAATGTAGCAAACTTTGGGGAATGTTTTGCAGGAGATGGTCTCAAAGGTTGTTGTTCTTGCTGTTGTTGTCACTGTTGTTGTTGCTACAAGGTGCCATCAAGTCAGTATCTGACTCATAGTGACCCTATGTAAGACAGATGAAACACTATTGTCACTGCTTCTCTGCTATTCATAGGGTTTTCAATGGCTGATTGTTTTTTCGGAGTGGATTGCCAGGTCTTTCTTCCAAGCCTACAGCACATGGTGTTCCCAGGCGGTCTCCCATCCAATTACTAACCAGGTCTGACACTGCTTAGCTTCTAAGATCTGATGGGATCGAACACCACAGTGGTATGGCTGCAGGTCTCAAAGATGGCTGCCAACAATTCCTCCCCTCCCCTTTTTGTATGCTATTGCTCAAGAGTAGAATCTAGTTTGATCCTCTGCACCAAAAAAAGGGGGGGGGGACCCATTCCTCTACCCCTTAGGCTGTTCTTCAGGCTTGTTTTGACCAATAAAATCCAGCAGAAATAACACTGAACCTGTTGGACCTGGCCTGTAAGAAGCCTAGCAGCTTCTGCTCTTGGAATTTAGTGGTCATGCTGTGATGAAGACCAGGCTACTGTGTTTGGGAGGGAGGCCACTGAGAGGAGTCCTGAAGAAGTAACACTATGGGAAGACAGGGGCCACGCAGAGAACTAAATTGCCCCAGCCACTACTCAGCACTGAGGCTCTAGACCTGTGGGAGAGGCCTCCCTCCAGCTTAGCCACCAGCTGAATGTATCCACACAATGATCCAGTCCGCTCCAGATAAAACAGAACTATCCAGCCAACTCAGGGGATTAGAGGAAACAGTAAATTATTGTTTTAAACTACAAAATTTGGGGGATATAATGGAGTGAATTATGAAGCAACATCCTTGACATAGGAAGAGACACAGAAGTCCAAATATGTGACATTAAGAAAATAACACATCAATTTTAAAAGGGGATATCAGAGGGGAAAAAAATGAAATCTTGGACATTAAAAGCAAAACTGTTGTTAGGTGCTGTCAAGTCAGGTCTGACTCATAGCTGCCCTATGGACACTAGAATGAAACACTTCCTGACACTGTGCCATGCCCAGCACTATGTCAGTGCTGCTCTGCTTCTCTGGGTTCTCAGTGGCTGATTATTTCAGGATTGTTTTGGAAGTGGGATGCCAGGTCCTTCTTCCATTTTTGCGGTGCTGGGGATCGAACCCAGGGCCTCAGAGAGCACAAAAGAGCATTCTACCAGCTGAGCTAAACCTCAGCCCCATGAAATATGAATGTCAAAAATAATTGGCCGGGCGAAGTGGCGCATGCCTGTAATCCCAGAGGCTTGGGAGGCAGAGGCAGAAGTATCGCAAGTTCGAGACCAGAGGCAATCTGCGTAATTTAGCAAGACCCTGTCTCAAAGAAAAACTAAAAAAATGGACTGAGGGTGCAGCTCAGCAGTCCAGCACTTGCAGAGCATGCAGGCGCGAGGCCCTGGGTTCAACCCCCACTACCACAAAAAAAAAAAAAAAGTCAAAAATAATTCAATAGGGGCATCAAATAATAGGTTGGTCACTACTAAAAAACAAATTTGCAAATCTCAACTTGAGGAATTCTCCAAGAACACATAGAAAAAACAGTTACATAAGATAGAAATAATGAAACAAAAGCAAAGCGTTATGGAGACAGAGCCAAAATATTCAATATTCATTTGAGAGGAACAGCAGAGAAGAGAGAAAATACTCAAGTACTCGCCTCACAGAAGAGAAAAAAACACCCTCAGCTTCTGTATTCAAATCCAAACAGACTTTTAAGGTAACAAGCAGGAATGTTGAAAAATGAAAGCCATTCTCCTGAGGTTAGCACAGGGTATTGGCTGGAAAATAAAACTTAACCTTGGTCCCCAGGGCTCTGGAAGAGCCCTGACCACACCTTCTCCTGGTGCCTCTCTCTGGAGCTCCCCCACCTACCTCCATGGTCCCCTTAGGCCCACCCTCTGTTTTTCCATGCCCCAAGTGCAGGACTCCTGTCTCCCCCCTTCTCCACACCCCTGGGTAGAAAAGGCAGGAACGTGGCTTGTAGGAAATGTTGTCTTTGACAGAAGTACATGAACCACTTCCAAACCTGAGTCTAACATAAAGGCCACATACAGAATGATCCTGTTCCTATGAGATCTCCAGAACAGGGGACTCTATAGAGGCAGGAAGTGGCTTCTGGGTCAGTGAGAGAGGGGAGGAGGGAGACAATAGGTGTGGGGCTTCTTTCTTTTAGGGGAGATGAAAATCTTCTAAAATTAGTGATGGTATTTGTGGAATTCTGTGAATATACTAGCCACTATTGAACAGTATACTTTTTTTTTCCCAGTATTGGGGGTTGAACCCAGGGCCCCTTGTACATGCTAGGCAAGTGATCCACCACTGAACTGCACCCCAGCCCCTTTTCTTATTTTTGTTTTTATTTTGAGGCAGGGTCTCACTGAATTGCACAGATTGCCTATGGCTTCAAACTTGCAATCCTCCTGCCTCCACCTCTTGAGTCACTGGGATTACAGGCATGTGCCACAACACCTGGCTGAATTGTACACTTTAAATGGGTCCATTTTAAGGCATGTGAATTATATCTCAATGAAGTTATTTTTAAAGGGGGGGGGATACTGAAGAGCAATTTCTGGCATGCATGAGGACCTAGGTATGATTCCTAACACTACAAAAAATATACAAAGAAAAAGAAAAGAAAAAGGAAGAAAAATGAAAGCCATATTGAATCCCACGGAATAAGAGAAAAGTAAACCTTGTAAGACAAAGAATAGTAATCCATAAGGAAGAGACCCAATCTAACCTAGGACTGAAATGCAAATGCTACACAGCAATGGAATGCTATTACAGTGTTCTAAGAGAAGGAGAACAAAATATCATGCTCTTTTTAAGCATGTTTAGCATCCATGGGGCCCTGGTTTCATGCCCTAACACTGAAAAAAATATACATGTACACACATGTATATATACATATACATGTGTATATATATACATATATAAGTATATACATATATACATACATATACACACATATATGCATACATACACACATATATGTATATTTGTTGTTGTTAGGTGCCGTCGAGTCAGTGTCTAACTCATAGCGACCCTATGTATAACAGGTGAAACACTATTGTCAGTGCTTCTCTGCTATTCATAGGGTTTTCAATGGTTGGTTGTTTTTTTGGAGTGGTTTGCCAGGTCCTTCTCCCAAGCCTACAGTACCTGGTGTTCCCAGGCAGTCTCTCATCCAAATACTAACCATATCCAACCCTGCTTAGCTTCCGAGATCTGAAGGGATCAGATGCCACAGTGGTACAGCTGCAGATACATATATATATGGGGCTGGGATTTAGCTCAGTTGATAGAGCACCGCTCTGCAGTCTCTGAAGTCCTGAGTTCGATTCCCAGCACTACAAAAATGGGAGAAGGATGTGGCAATCCACTCCTGAGGCAATCCCCAAACAATCAGCCATTGAAAACTCTATAAGGGTCACTGTGAGTCAGACAAGACTTGATGGCACCTAACAACAACAAACGTGTGTGTGTGTGTGTGTGTGTGTGTGTGTGTGTGTGTGTATGAAATAGAAGACACCAAAAAGAATGAAGAAAAATAAGACAAGTAAAAACAGACCTAAACAATTGTTGATAACACAATCAAGGAGTCCTAGATAATTATTATAAAAAGATTCTTCAAGTATAAATAATGTAAAATAAAATCAATATCAATCTAGTATAAATTTTAGAGATGATTTTAACACTGTGGAAGCCTGTATTATTCCTAGGTTTGACTCATCACTCCAGTGTAGCCAGACTTCTTATTCAGTTAGGAATTTGTCATTGCTCTAGCTCCGTGTCCTCTGTAAATTTAATAAGAAAATTTTCTGCAACTTTATCCAAGCCACTGATAAAGTTATTCAACAGACCTCAGCCACTGATATGGTCTGCCCATCTGCTTTAGAAATCTCAAAAAACATTACAAGTACTTTTGGGGAAAACATGGCTAAGCAATAGTGGTATGGAAAAGACGTGGGACTTCTGGATACTGATCAACTCTGTAGGAGTCACGACAGTCATTAGTCAGTTAGCTTTGTGTGTAGTCACTCGACAACCTCATAGCAGTAATTGCCATAATGATTGTTAATAGCAATAATTCCTGCATGTCACCTTCTACATGCCAGGCACTGTTCTAACCACTTCATTATTTATTATTTTCACCTTATTTAACCCACACAATCACTCCAATCACTCTTTGGAGTCAATACTATTATTACACCAGTTTTGAGGTAACTGAAGCAGAGCAGTTAAGTAATCAGCCCCAAGTCGCACAGAGAGCAGTGCAAACTCCAGGATTTGAAGCCAAGTATCTTCCTTAAAGTCCCTGTCCTTAACCACTGCACTGATACAACCAAACTGTATAAGCATTCAATCAATACTTCTCTATCTTGTGGAATCAAAGACATCATCATCTTCCTTAATGAAGTCCAGCTACATTATCACATATAACTGAGATGGTTAATCATCTGCCAGCTTCTAGTGTTCATAAGCCTTCTTCATTTATCTTAAGCTTAATTTATTTTTACTGAAGTGAAAAGATGATCATGTATTTTAAGTGAAGTAGCTTTGTCTATCTTTATAGAATTGGATGTAGAGAAAGCAACATGTGCTGTAGTAGCAAAATATCAGATCTTAGAGCTAATCTAATGTGCATGCTATTAACCTAAAATTATGGTTAAAGTCATATGCACATAGGTATCTTAATAGTGAGTTTCCAGACTACTAAGAGTTATTATGTCTGAGTGATTGTTTTCCTTTTTCCTTCTTTTTTTAAATAACTTGGGGGGAAACATACTCCTTCATATGAAGAGAAACTATTGGCTTATTTTTCTGTCTCCTTTTGGGAAACATAATCATGGAGCATTATGATTAGAACTCTACTCCACTCAGCTCTACTTCATCCCAGAGCTCCATTTAATTTTTGCTAAGGGAGTAGCAGGGCTGGGGTTTAGCTCAGTTGACAAAGTTCTGCTCTGTACTCTTTGAGGACCCAGATTCAATCCTCAGCACTGCAGAAACAGGAGAAGGACATGGCAATCCACTCCTGAAGCAATCCTGAAATAATCAGCCATTGAAAACCCTATGAGGGTCCCTATGAGTTGGACTTGACTTGACAAGCACCTAACAACAACAGAAACAAGGGAGTAGCTAAATAAATGGAGACTAGTTCCTAAGATCTTGTTTAGAGAGACACTGGTCATTAAAAAAGATGACCTCAAAGAGCCAAACATTTCCTTCACACTTTTGTCAGTGCTCACAATTTGATTAGGAAAAATCTATTTTATAAGAGTTAAAAGATAAATCAAAATTCAACTCTTGTCCTAATTATTCTTCCTGAAATTTTAAATTTGTGAGGTTTTTGAAGAAGAAGGTTGTATGCATATTTAACTATACTCAACAGACCCTTGGGAAAGAACATTGTTGTTGTTGTTGTTGTTAGGTGCCGTCCAGTCGGTATCCGACTCATAGCGACCCTCATAGGGTTTTCAATGGCTGACTGTTTCAGGATTGCCTTGGGAGTGGATTGCCAGGTCCTTTTTTCGGTGCTGGGAATGGAACTCGGGACCTCAGAGACTGCAGCGCAGCGCTCTACCAACTGAGCTAAATCCCAGCCCTTGGGAAAGAACATAGGAAAACCATATTCTGGGGCTTGAGCAAGTAGGAGTTGAGAGTCAAGTATGGGAGAAGTTAATCTGCAGGGAAAGCCCCTTTCCCAAAGAGGTGCCATTGTGCCTTGGTCAAGGCCTCCGGCATTCTGAGGGACTGAACCTTGGTATAACCTCCTTTAATTGAGAATTTTAGGGCTCTCTCTCCTTCCTATGAACTGAAGCAGTAGCAGGGGCCTGATGCACTCACCAACCACAGTTGGAGATCTAATCAGAGTCAGAGACTCCATGGAGAAGGTCAAGGAGCAACACCCACCACATGTGCATTTACCTGGATTTGTCTTGCCTTGCTTCCTCTTTCTTTCAGAGTAGTAAAACACAACTCTTTAGGAATAAAATCAGCTAAAACAAAGGAATGGGATTTGGGGAGTAAAGATTCACTTGTAGAAATCACTACTAGAAACCCAGGACTGCTACAAGCCAACTGGGCAATTCCCCACAGAAAGCAAGCGGACTCCTGGGGGGGATTATACATGTGTTTCTGAGGCCAATGGGAGAAGGACGTGGCAATCCACTCCCAAGGCAATCCTGAAAGAATCAGCCTTTGAAAACCCTATGAAGGTCACTATGAGTCGGACACGACTCGACGGCACCTAACAACAACAATCTGAGGCCACACAGGTCAGGCACAAAATAGGAGGAGCTGAGAAGTTTGAGGGCAGTGGCTCACATGGAGAAACAGGCTCCTACCCTGGAAGAAAAATCAACTGACCTATCCTGGTCTCAGTAAAGAATAATGACTTATGTCTAGGAAATGGGGGGTTTGCCTCACCACAGGCAGACCTGCAGGATACAGGCTTTGGGCTGGGGTTCCAGGAACTGAGGAACAGCAAAACATGTGATCCCAGGTTCTTTTTTGCCATTATCCCCTTTCTCAGCCAAGGCTGAGGTGGTGTCACATTTCTCCAGAAACAATAGCATTAGGCTCTAATGCTGCAAAAAATGAACTTGTGATATAAAAAAATCATTTAGAAAAAAAATAAGTCACTGCTGCTATCAGGGTCAGGATGGATCCCCAAGATCTGGGAGATTCAAAGATATAGGGAAGCTACTTGCAGTTTTTGGCACACCCTACAAGGGCCATGCCAACTTGGAGTCCTGTTGGGAGGGAGATGGCAGCTGTAGGCCTTACTCCCAGATCTGTCTCCTTTCTCTCCACTGACTCTCAGCCCACCCAAGTCACACCACCTTCACACAGCAGTTGCCACAGCATTCTTCTCCTCCCCCTATGCCTCGTGGCAAAGTTTCCCTGACACTCAGCAGTTATTCAGGGGGAAGTTCTGGAGTCCGGAAGATAAGTCAGTTCTCCAGAACTGGCTAGAATCTTCCCACACTGAACCCCGGTAATTCATTCCTCATCTATCATTGGTGACCTCCAAAGAGGGCTACTTGTCATCAACTCTTGATCATGACTTCAACTCTGCAAAGAACAATAAATGCATGGATGCAGGACTCCCCCAGAACCAAGGAATTAGGCTTCACAGTCTATGGTTCCAGCAAACACTGGGCAACAATGGCTGATACCCCAAAGCTCAAACTTGGCCCCAGCTAAAGTCCACTGTGGACTTTAGCAACTGTGATTCTGAAAGTGTTGGACTTTTCAGTACCAACAAGAAAAGTCATCCATCGGCTTGTCAAAGAGCTAACAGAACACCTCAAAAGGAAAGGGCATGCGAATCACTGCCAGGAGATACGGAGCTTCATTTCAGGGTAACGGAAATGTTCTAACATGAGTCAGTGGCAACAGCTGCACAACTTTGTGAATATACTAAAACCATTGAATTTTACATTTCAAAAGGAGAAAGTTCATGCAATGTGAATTATATCTCAATTTTTTTAAAAAAGGGAATGTCCTACATAATTGCAAGAAATAGAATAAATAGTAGTAGAGCCAAGAGAGGATTTTGTTCTGGGTAGACTCGTTTTTATTTGGCTGATACCTATTTGGCCTCTGCAAAAATATTTTCTTCTCCTTCCCTCTTTTTCTTCCCCGCTCCTCCTCTCCCTCCTTTTCCCCCTCCTCTTCCTTCTGCCTCATTCTTCATCTTCCTAATTTTGATCATTTTGCAGTAGTATGGACTGAATCTCACCCTCGGAGTTTTGTTTGTCAAATTTAGCAACTTGATTCGTGTGTGTGTGTGTGTGTGTGTGTGTGTGTCTAGGGATCAAACCCCGGGCCTTGTGCAGACAAATGCTCCACCACTGAGCTACACCCCCAGTCCCATTCTTTCTGTCTCTCTCTCTCTCTTTCTTTCTTTCTTTTTTTTTTTTTTGTTTTGTTTTGTTTTCAATTCTTAACTTTTAAAAGTTGAACGCATCATGGTGCTGGGAAACATGGTCATCCACATGCAGAAAAATGAAAGCTGACCCCCATCTCTCAATATACACGAGAGTTAACTCAAAATGGATAAAAGATCTCAACATAAAACCAAAAACGTTAAAACTTGTAGAAGGCAAGATAGGCAATACACTCCATCATATAAGCTTAGAAAAGTATTTCCTTAATAGGACTCCAATTGCCCAAGAAATTGCAACAAAAATAGATAAATGGGATTACATGAAATTAAAAAGCTTCTGCACAGCAAAAGAAACCATTAACAGAGTCAAGGAAGCCCCCACGGAATGGGAAAAAATCTTCGCATTTTATACATCAGACAAAGGTCTAATTACTAGAACTTATAAAGAACTCAAGAAAAAAACTCCCAAAAAAACAAATACCCAATACACAAATGGGCAAAGGAACTGAGTAGACAGTTCTCAAATGAAGAGGTCCGTAAAGCCATGAAACACATGAAAAAGTGCTCAACATCCCTAGCCATTAGGGAAATGCAAATCAAAACAATGCTGAGATTTCACCTTACACCAGTAAGAATGGCCAAGATCAATAAAACAAACAACAACAAATGCTGGCAAGGTTGCGGGGAAAAGGGAACACTCTTACATTGTTGGTGGAGCTGTAAATTGGTGCTACCACTGTGGAAATCAATATGGAGGTACCTCAACAAACTAAAAATAGATCTACCATATGACCCAGCTACAACACTATTGGGAATTTACCCAAAGGGAGATGGGTCATCATACCACAGAGACACCTGCATCTCCATGTTCAATGCAGCGCTTTTCACAATAGCAAGGATATGGAATCAACCAAAGTACCCCTCAACAAAAGAATGGATAAAAAAACTATGGTATATATACACAATGGAATACTACTGAGCAATCAAGAAAAATGAAATAAGGTCATTCGCAGCAAAATGGATGGAATTAGAGAAAATTATTTTAATCGAACAAACATGAGCTCAGAAAGAGAAACGACACATGTTCTCACTCATATGAGGGAGCTGATTCAAAATTATAAGAAGGAAAAATCCTATTCAAAGGTCGGATCATAATAAAAGGGGGGGG